>PVKH010014194.1:0-16576 GCA_004027955.1 Chaetophractus vellerosus
ACAAATGAGAAACCATATATCTTCCCTATGGCCAAGCACTTGGCAGACTGTAGGTGCTTTAAAGGAGACAAATTAACTTCTCTCTAACAGAGGGTTACGTCTTTTTAAAAAATGGATGGATGGATGGATGGATGGATGGATGTTTGGATGGGTGGTTGGGTGGGTACCATGTGCTTATACTAAACCTTTGAAATCTGGTGTGTATTTTCCACTTACAGGACTAGTCCCATTTCAAGTGCTCAATAGCTACATGTGATTAGTGGTCTTGGACACTGCAGGTTTAGGACACTCCAAAATGGGACTATGATGAATTATTGGATTTTCCACATTTTTGGATCCCATTTTATAGGGACAATCAAGCCATCTTACTGTTACTAAATTTTTAAAAAACTATTATATTTGTACTAAACCAGTTTTCTCATCAAATCTCTCATAATAAACAATTATAATTTAAATGTCTATACTATTCAAAACATAAAGAAAATCTGTTCCCTCATTTAAAGAAAAGACAATTCACTTATACAAAAGCAAGGGGTTCACTTGGAGTAGTTGACGCCCCTAGAGTAGCAGCCCAAGCAGAAGAACGGTCATGAAAATGCCACCCATCACAGGACTGGCACCACGCAATCAGCATGATTATCAGTACCATCTTCCGCTCAGGTTGTCCCAGGGAGTGGCTGAAGTTGGAGCAACAGGAGGCTGAGGAGTTGGGAGAGAAACGATCCTTGATGCCCTGTTAAATGTGTTTGATAATGACTGTTTCCATGACGCTTTCTTCCACCAGAAATTACTCATAACACAAGGGCTCATTTAGATAAACACTGATGGACTTAGTTCAACAAACTGATGGGATGATCGATCCTCGGTGATTAAAAGTCAGGTATTCCCCCCATTTTCCCATTGAGAAGAGCTCCCCTCAAAATGGTTTTCAGACAACTTTAACATACAAAGTTTAGGCACATAGATAAATTAGACAAATGTCTACTTATGGTATCTAATGTATGACTTCATTACACAAATGTACTTAAAACCAAATCTTGTATAAAATATATTAATTAATAATAGTGATTAGTGGCAGGGACTGTGGAGCTAGGCTGCTTGGGTTCAAATCTCAGCTTCCCCTTTGTCTGCTCTTGGGCAAATTAACACTCTGGGCCTCAACTTTCTTATCTGTAAAAATGGAGTAATAATAGTACCCGGCTTATAGGGCTGTTGAAGTATGAAATGAGTTAAAAACAAGTAAAATCCTTAGAATCCTGTCTAGTAAGGGGTATATATGTGTTAGGCTTTTTTTAAAATCGTGCTTTACTGGCCATACTCACATTTTATGGAATACATTTATTTAAACTTCTCATATGCACCGCTGATATCAGTGTCTCTCTCTTTGGAAGAACCACTTTTTAAGGTGACTAACACAAGCCCTGAATCAGCATTGTCTTTATTGCCAATCACACTGTTTGGATTCAATCCCCTTTGAATCTAGGCTTGATGTCAAAGAAAACCAAACGTCAAGGCAAGCATCCACGTGGGTGTTAGGACAGACGTCTTCTCCCATTTACCTGGCAGGTGTGTATTCTGATGACCATATAGGCTCTGTTGCTTTTCAGTGACAGCCCACATTTGTCACCACCTGGTCAATCTTCCAGAACAATTGCTAAATCTGAGTCAAGGCTCCTTGCTTCTTTTTCTACCAGTTCTGTGATCCCTGTAAACACCCAAACTAGCAGTGATGGGGTCACTTCAGGCTAATGTCATTTCCCCAATGACACTTGTAGTCAAAGTACACAAACAAGAATCCTGTACTACCAGGCTCTTTGTAAGAACTTTTCTAGGAGCTGTTTGAGGACAAAGATCTTGCTTTTGACTTGGGCATATTTTTGGCTTTTATCGATTCTTCTCCCACTGCCATTCCTTGGGTATTAAATAAACTAAGAGGCTCCCATCCAGTGGAATAGCGTGCAGCCCTGGAATATGAAAAGCAGATCTGAATAGAGGGGTAGAGATGACAGAACTGTCATCTGCAGCCTCAGGACAGGGAACTGGCCCAGGGTACAGCCTGGAAACAGACCTCCTGTGGGCAAATGCTTCATCTCCCACGCGCTGTCTCTGACCTTGGGAAAGTCATCCACTCTTCCTGTACCTCACGTGTCTTCATTTGTAAAATGCAGATAATAATATCTACATCAGAGGACTGATGTAAAGATGAAGTAAATTAGTATATGTAGGGTACTTAGAATAGCACTCGGCACCTAATAATGGGCACTACATAAATCTCTCATCCCTGTTATGGGATTATTACTATAACATGCAGGCATTCCCTGTCTCCTTCCTTCCCTCTATCTCCTTCTCTCTGTCTCAGGAAAGATATATATTAACCTGTAAATCCTGCCTATTTGGGACAACTGAGATATGGGTGGAGAGTATTAATTTATATGCACAAATGCAGCATATTTTACAAGGAATATATAGTATTGTAATCATTACAAAGGGAAGAAAAAAATGTTTTCACTGAACAGTGGATAAATGGGAACATAAGAGTGTATAGCTTTAAATCAATCAATAATCATTGCAGCAATGATCAAGGACACTTAACGGCCTATACTTCCGGGTAATTTATCATAAGGCCACATTGGATACATCATATCTTTCCAAAGGGGAGCCCCATACAAGGATCACATTTGTGAGACTGTATCACTTTTTCACAGTGAAGGAAGAGCCAATCCCCACATTTCCTTTATATGCTCCAGGGACCCCAGATCAATTCCAGCCTGCAGAGCCCAGTCCAGGCCCGGGGCCAGCTGAGCTGTCCTGCCGACAGCAGCATCAAGCTGAGAGCGGGCTCCCAAGACAGGAAGGCTCCAGATGACCCAGGTGTGGGGAAAATGCCAAAGAAAGCAGCAGCCTGGCAAGGTTCTGCTGAGGTTCTTCCAATGCCATGTCTCTCCTGACCTTCCTAACAGTGAAAGCCTCACGAGGATTTAGTCCACCTCCCGACCGCCTTCCCTGCTGCAGGCCTCAAGAAGGCACAGAGGACTCAGCGATGAGAGTGGGCCTCTGGCCTGGAGCAGCTCACAGCCCCAGCGAGGAATCAGAGAAAACTCGTCAGAATAAACTCAGCCTCAGGAGCACAGAGGAGAGGCCAGCTCTCCGGGGGAGAGTCGGGAAGGCCTGTGCTGGGCTTTGCTATTGGAGAACTGGCCAGAGGCCTGGAGGCAGGAGGTGCGTTCAAGCCAGAGGGGTCAGCAGGGGCACAGGCGTGAAGGCGTGATCCGCGCGGTCTGTGGTTGAGAACAAGAGAAATCAACTACGACTGTTTTAGAAAAACTAGGAGTTTTCCAAAAGGATATCGTGAACGAGAAGCTGGAGGGTCGTGCATGAAAAACAAGTAGAAACCAAGGCATTTCTGAGGACCAAAAGCAGGAGTCAAACAACTCTCTTTTAGAACAAACACCATGGCCCGGATGCCAACACTACCCTGGACGCCCCAAACCACAGGCCTCTGGTTGCTGGTTCATCCTTCCTAGATGAAAAGCTCTAGGCAGGGGAGACCAACTGGCCAGCATCCACGGCGCCAGGCTCTTTCAGCTTCCGCAGAGCTCTGTGTTCCACCCAGACTCAACATAATGGAAGATTCACAAAATCAGAGAGCAGGGTTGGAGGCCGAGCTGCAAAACCTAAAGCACAAAGGCCCCTCTCGCACGATTATATAGCAGGGGAAGGGGAAGGAAAAGGAAAAGGGCAGATGAGAAGGCTGGGGCTAGGGATAGTGCTAGGGTCCTATCATGAGAAAGTTCAATTATTAATAAGAGCATTCATTCAACAAACATTTTCTAAGTCCCAGGTAGTGGGTTACGAATGTAACTAAAACGTCTCCGCCTGCAAGGAGAAGAGAGGCTAGTTCAGCGCTCAGACTGTAAACAGACTTGGTATTCATCCAAGAAGGCCTGGCGAGACCATACTGCTTTTTACAGCGGGTGTCCACCTGACTGGCTGGTGCTCAGACCATTCTGGCCGATTACTATTCAGAATGCAATTTCTACTAACGCCCAGAGGTCGCCATCTAGTGTGCCAAGTGTGATAACAGGGTGGACACAGGGGACCATCACCAGCTCCTCACTTGTGACTAGCATTTGGAATTTACAAAGTATCAACTCATGGACAAACTTCCAAGATTACATGTTTGACATATGGATGGCATTTGTACTAAAGACCTCAAAAATAATACAAACCACTCTATCTGAGATACACGAGGGAGTACAGAAATATACGCACAAAAGCAAATTTGATAACTCCTATTGGAGAAGAATACAGAGATATATGTACAAAACACTCACTGCAATGTAATTTAAGAGTAAGAACTGGAAAGAACTTAGTATGCAACAATGCAGGGTGTTGAAATAAATCACAGAACATTCCTTGCAATGGAAAACTATGAGGCCTTTAGGTAATATGCTTTCAAAAATATTTAATGATATGGGAAAATGCTCAAAAATAATGTTAGGTAGAAAAATATGTGAGTTTGTGTGCATATGTGACTTGTTTTGTTCTTTAAGCTATCTCTATTGTGACTATTCTCTACAATGAATATGCATTATCTTTGCAATCATAAATCATGACTATAAATAGAAATAATTTTGAAAGATGTTTAGTTGGCATAATGCATATTTCTCAATCCTGAATTTGAAGCATGCCTGCTCTGCGCATACAACTTACATGACCTTGGACTAGTCACGTCACCTCTCTGGGGCTCAGTTTTCTCAAAAATAAAGAGGAAACAATATATCTGAACTCACAGGATGGTAGGCAGATTAGATGACATAATGTCTAGAAAAATACCCAATCCAGTTCTTGGGTACATAGTATGTACCCAAAAAAAGCAAATGTCCCAATACTTTTATAGCACTCTTGTGTGAGTTCTAATGTGGAAAGGTGTCCTGGCCAGGGGACGGAGTTGGGGTCCAGACCTGTGAGTGGCCCCAAACCCTCTCTTCATAGACATCAGCTGGAACAAAGGACGAGCACACAGCCAAGGGCAAGTGGCATGAGGGAAAAGCCATTACCATCCTGGAGACTGCCTGCTTCCACGGTAGGGTGATTTGTTGACGTATTCACGTTTGGTGGCTGCGTCCCCACGCCCGTGTTCTCTCTGGACGTTTCCCTATTCCTGTCCCTTCCAACCAGGTGACCAGACTCTAAGTATTTCTCTGTTCCAGAAATTTTTGCAGGATAGGGAGAAGAATTCAAGGACTCCTCCCTTCCTCCTTTGATTTTAAAGTCTAAACTCACTGAAGAGATTAGGCTGTGGGTTCAAGAAGGGTTGGGCCAGAAGGGCTGGGACTTTGAGGGCCAAGAAGGTGAAAGGAGATGTTCCCCCAAACTGGAAAGAGGACAAAGTTGGGTCTACAGGTCCTACACCACTCTGTGGCAGTCCTTGGGGAATGGGCAGGCCCCAAAAGGGACGCTGGGTAGTGCACCTGGGCTGATGGACCCACGAAAAAGGTGCCAAGCAGCAGAACCACCAGACCCAAAGGGAACTCAGGGGATGCAAATGCACAGGCTTCTCAGAGGAAATCACAATGGACTCCTTAAGTCTCAGGACATTTGCACGACCGTAGGGAAGGGGAAGCCCCAATAATGACTAGGTTTTAATGTCTCAACACCCTGGGGTCTCGGGGTCAGATTCAAGTTGATGTAAAGTAGAGAAATAAATGTGTTTCTTGTGCATGGCTTTCTAGCCTGAGGTTCATTCCCTATACTTGAAATAACGTTCTACATGTATCAGAAGGAAAGAGTTGGAAACTCTCTAAGACCTATTAGCTCCAGCTTCAGGCCTTTGAAAGACACCTTCAGCACTTGCAGCTTCCTTCATCCCTCAAGAAAACCTCCTCTGGGGCTCAGGCTGCACTCCAGGGTTGCCATGTGGAAATCTATGTCAAGGACAGGAACGCTGGCTAGGAAGCACCAGGATAGAGCCCTGGAGAGAGGGCTTGTGGGTGCAGTAGACCCGTTCCTCTGTGACAGCCCCAATAAAGATGGGGTGGGGGGGAATGGTTCTGACACCTGGAATTCTAGCCTGAGGGCTTTTCCCATGGAGAAGGATGAATAAAAGCATATGACAGTGTTGCCTGTGAAGCATTCAACAAACAGATCTGAGATGGAGAAGGTGCTCAAGCTCTCACGGCAGCAATGCACCCAGGGTATTTAAAAGCCTCTCTAAACCCATCTGGACCCGTGGAAGACCACCTGCTGAGAAGTTCCAGTTTGTAAAGCAGCATCTGGGGTGGTGTGAGACTGAAGCTTGGGGCAAAGTTCTAGAGTTCTAAGGTGGACTTAGAACCAGAAAACAATAGGACAACCAGCACTGACTGAGTCCTACTATGCGCAGGCATTTCTCATGCACACAGGCATCATCCCATTTCACTCTCATCAAAGATGAGGACACTGAGGTGGGGGTTAAGGCCCCAGAGTCCCTCAGCTATGGAGCAGGATTGGAAAAAATGACCCTTAAATATGTGTGTGATAAGGACTTTGAAAGAAAAGAACAGGATGCCAAGAAAGAACAACAAGGGGCCCATCATTATCACAAACGAGGGAAGAGTTCTCTGAGGAGATATCATTTGACTGAGACGTGAAAAGTTGGCTAAGTGAGGAGTTGAGAAAAAAACATTCCAGCAAGAAGCAACAGCATGTGCAAAGGTCCTGAGTCATGAAAGAACCTGGTATATTCGAGGAACTGAAAAACAGCCAATGTGTCTGGAGTACTTTATAGAGAGGGAGAGAGGTTCAGAGAAGATGCTAGATAATGTAGAACATTGTACGTCATGGCGAAGACTTCAGATTTCACTACATGACAGGGGCTACCACTGGAGGGCCTCAGTGCCCAAATGACATGAGCTGATTTATCTATAACCTAGCACAAAGCTTGTCATGTGGAAAAGGATTGGTAAAAGGTTGTGGAACATCTGAAAATATGGATTCAAATCAGATTTCCAAAAAGAGATGGAAACTGATGGCTTTACAGAAGGAAAAGATTTCCGCCTTTGCCCATGAGAACACGCAGTTTCACCTAATCCAAATTTGCTTTCATGCCTCTCTGCCTAAGAAGCTCACAGAGATGCTGAAATCCACAGGCACATCATGACAGAATAATTTCAATGATTGTTACCAAATGCCTCTATTTGGAAAAAGCACAGAATATCATATTAGCACAATCCAATATTTATGAAATGACACTCTGCCATGATGAGGGGCTGAGAAAATTAAGATTAGAAGGAAGACTTGATCCTTTGGGGAGAGAGAATGGTATGGTGAGGGAAGCAGCAATCTCATTCAACTTCTTGGAACCTTGGTTTTCTGATTTGTAAAACTGGAAGGATAGTAGCAAAGATGAAAAAAACATATGATTAACTAATTGCGGTCCCAAAGGCATCTGATACAATTTATCATCCATTTTTTCACTAAAAAATTTTTTTTGGTAAAGACCATTTGCCTATCCAACCATCCTTCCATCCATTTATCCATCTGTTCATCTGTGCACTCATCCGACAAAATGTTATTTAGCACCTGTGTATGTGATGTGCTGCAGAAGGCACTGAAGATAAAGCTAGGAACAGGAATTGTGTGGCCCCTATTCACATGGTACTTCTCATCTGAAAGAAAAACAGACACTGAACAAATAACGTCAGCTATGATGCATGTTATAGAGGAGAAGTACAGGGTGCAATGGGAACGGTTACAGAGAAAGCTGACCCAGACTGGGGGATCTAGGGAGGGCAGTCCTAAGGAAGTGATGCTTGAGCTAAGATGTGAAGGAGAATTATATGGAAGTCAGGAGAAGGCGGTGGAGGAAGAGGTTTACGGAGGGTGAGTCTCTAAGGCAACAAAGAATCTGGAACTTTCTGGGACCTGGCAGAGGCCAGTGTGAAACGAACCTAGTGGGGAGTGAAACACAGTCATGCTAAAGGTATAGGCAGGCCCAGCAGGCCATGGTAAAGTGTGGAGGCCATAGCAGGGCTTGGAGGTCATGGTAGAACACAGAGGTCATAGTAGGGCTTGGAGACCATGGCAGGGTTCAGGAGCCATGGTATATCTTGGAGGCCATGGTAGAGCTTGGGGGCCATAGCAGGGCTTGAGGACCATGGTAGACCTTGGAGCCATGGTAGAGCTTGTGGGCTATGGCAGGGCTTGGGGATCATGGTAGACCTTGGAGAAATGGTAGAGCTTGGGGGCCATGGTAGGGCTTGGAGGCCATGCAAGAGCATTAGTCTTCTTTTTCAGAGCAAAGGGAGGCCTCAGAAGGATTCCAAGTAGAAGCTGGATAAGGCAAAGGTAGGAGAGGTAATGTGAACAGGTCTTTTTTTAGAACAATCTCTTTGGCTTCCGTATAATGATACTGGATTAAAGAAATGAAAGAGGATGCCCAGAAGTCTGTTAGGAGGTTTTCCAGTTGTCCAGGAGAGAGCTGACAGTAGTCTAGACTAGGGCAGGGGTGGAGGTAGAGAGAAATGGGCAGACACTGTATGTACTCAGGAGGCAAAATGGCAAAACTAAGTGAGTGAATAGAAGAAAGTGTAAAAGAGAGAAGAGGGAAAGTATATTCCTTGGGCTTTTGAATCAGTAGCAGAGTGGAGAAGGGGCTGTCCTGAGACAAGGAACACTGTAGGGTGAGCTGACTAGAAGGAGAAAGTGGGCGAATCGAGTGTTCCACTCTGGAAATGAGTTTGGAGAGCCTACGGGGCTTCAGATGGGCTAAAGATGAGCAGAAAGAACATATGTGTGCATCTACACACACACACACACACACACACACTGTAAGTGCCAAGTTTATTTTGTCAACATCAAAGATAGTCATGCTGAACGGGAGCAAATGTGATATGTTCCAGCACAGACGCCCTCGGCTCACGTGATGTATGACTCCATCATCTACACCACGACACTTCTGAGAGTAAATTTAGCATTATTAAAAATTATAATGAGACAACAGGCATAGAGTTTGTCCCACAGCCACTTTGCTAATGGGGGACATGGAGATGGTGACTCTCCCCACACAATGTAAGGTCCTACCATATCTGTAAAGCTGAATTTTGTAGCATAGAACTACTTTTTATATATAGATATACTTAGGGCTTGTATCAACACTCAGGTGGAGTGCAAACAAGCAATTTAGGCCCTTAATAGGGACCATTTAGAACCATCCAGCCACTTCCTATTTGAAGCCAAACTCAAAATCAATGAGGCCACACCTAGACATCTCTGAGCATCTCCTTTGACTCTGCCTTTGTGCCTCCTTGTGACATTTTTGTGACATCTTAGAAAACCCATTTCCCCAGAAGCAGCCAAGAAGAAGTGGCAGCCAGGCAGTGGGTTGTGTAGGTTTAGAACTCGTAAAAGATGTCTGGGCTGGAGACATAAATGTGGGAGTTACCAGCTACAGGTGGAAAATGAAGCCATGGGAACATCAAAGCCACTCATTAAAAAAGTATAGAATGAGCCAGAAGAATTCCAACATTTAATGGCCAGAGTGCAAAAGAGGCTGAGAAAGAGTACAAGAAGGGGATGGTGGGAAGCCAAGACTGTGTAGGTGAGAAGGGGCACTTGGTTAGGGTGAATTACAGAGAATGACCTCCCCTCTCCAACACCAATTGTCTTTATAACTGTACCAGGGATCCTATTTTTCCAGACAGGTGATCATAATATTCATAGAGGTGAAACTGTTTCTGGCTTACCTCACCAGGTGAACCTCCTCAAGATGCATCTCATCCGGGTACACCTCACCCTAAATGTGTTCTCCTGAATATATCTCTTCCAGGTGTACGTCCCTGGAATATACCAGGTATAACTCTCATAGGCCTGCCTCAGGTATCCACCAAGCATGTACATGTAGGCCTTCAGCCTCGTTGGTTAAAGAAGTTTGGCATTCAGGATGTCAAGAAATTAACATTATGATTTATATTCTGAGAGTGGATGTTTCTATATTATACACAAGCTGTGGCTGTGTGGCCTAGAAGAAAAGAAGTGACCTCAAATTCTTCAGAAGCTCTTTCTTCCTCTAAAAATCCTCCATCAGAATTCCAAAAACATAGACCCAGTAATACCTTACTTACAGATAAAGCTTAGAATCTCAAAGCTAAAAGAAATCCTAAAGGTCCCTGAATTCAGGTGACATGTGACTCGTACAGGATCCCTATGAATTCACCCAGCCTTGGTTCAAATACTTCTGATGATGGAGAACTCATTACCCTCAAAGATATCCAGTGCCTTCTCAGACAGCTCAAATGGTAAGAAAGTTCTTCCCCATGAGTCATTATGAAAGCCAACCATCCCCACTAAAGACCCAAACACAATGTGTCACATACCTGTGGGCACGGCTGGGTCCAGCATTGGTTTCTCCCATGTGTTAATCTGCTCCCAGGTAAATCCATTGGTTCCCAGGGCCACGCTATAACCACAATTGCTGTAGTGCTCATCAAAGGAACAGCCACCTGCAGACAAAAGAGATTTGGGTAAATACAGCCCTGTGTTTGAGGCTTGGCTCGTTACCCCTGTCTCAATGGCTCTTCATTTACAGCTTTGAATTTTAAACTCTAGCAAAGATTTTTTAAAAACGCAAGTAAATTGGATTTTGATATTTGCTTTGGTGCTCTCAGGAAAGGCACTGGCATCTGCAGGCCCCCCTATTTTAAAAAGTTAATAAGGCTAGTTACATTGATTTCAATCTTCCTCCCTGAGAAAGCAAACAGCAACATCTCATTCTAAGTAGGAAAAGTGAATGCCAGGGCATGCCTCTGTAATTGCTTCCTGCAACATGGAGAGATGCTGTGAGGTAGCAGAAAGAGCACTAGATTTAAAGTCTAGCAAAACTAAACTCCAGTCTCAACTTTGTAAAACTGTATGAGCTGGGGCCAGATGCTTAACACCTCTAGGTCTCCATTTCCTCCCCTGTAAAATGGAAGGAAATACCTACTTACAGAAACATTATAAGGATAAAATGGAATAACATATGAAAGGTAAATGGCACAGAATAAATACTCAATGTCCACCTCCTTCCTCTAAAAGCAGTCTGAAAACCAATTTTCCATGCAGTAAAAATCAAGTGTGTGGAGAAATTAGAGCTTCTGATCAAACAAGATGGTGGTATAAGGTGCTCTGGGGTGCCATCCACAAACAGAATATTTGAACAACTAGCAAAATTTGGCAGAGCTATCTTCCTCACAACTTGGAAAACACTTAAAAAGTTACAGTAACTGGGAAAGTGTAGGATCAAGAAAATGCAGCTTTAAATATAGTAGGAGAAGAACATGACACACTTGCTGGCCCCTTCCCCAATGACTCTCTGGCATGGTGTGGAGATAACCTTTGCTTCCGTTGTGTGTGGGTCCTTGCCCCTGTTCTGGAGGGAGCAGAGTAAACCCTATGCGCATACTGGGGTGCTTGTATGTTCATGCAGATCTCTGAGGGGGCAGCTTGAAAGATTGAACCAAGGCATTCATCTCTAGCTCACTGAGGTGGTTTGAAGCTATACATACCCCGAGAAAAGCATGTTCTTACAGTTGATCAATTCTTGTGGGTGTAAACTCATTGTAAGTAGGACCTTATGATGAAGCTACTTCAGGATGAATCCAATTACTGGAGTCCTTTATGAGTGGAAGCATGACAAAAAGTGGAAGCAAGACAAAAAGAGAAAGTCATGGAAGCAAAAAGCTGAAAACAATGAAACCTGGAAAAGAACGGAGAAACTAGCAGATGCTTCCACATGCCTTGCCATGTGGCAGAGGAGCCAAGGTCACTCGCAGCCAGTCTTTGATGCCTTGACATGGACATTTTCTTGGCCTCAAAACTATAAAATAATAAATTCCCATTGTTAGAAGCCAACCCATCTCATAGTATTTGTTTTAAGCAGCATAAGAAACTAAAACACTCACCCTCTCAAAACTTGCCCTGCAGATAGTAGCAGCTTGCAGACAACTAAATCAGTGAAAGAAATAATTGTCTAAGAGGCCTGCAGCAAAGGATTATAGGCTGCAAACATACAATAGAGCACCAAGGTGGGGATGGGAAAGTCTATTTCACAGGGAGTAGAGGGAAAATACAGATTCCTGAAAATGGGAGGAATTCCTAAGACCACTAGTGAACACAAGCCCAGGACAGCATGCAGGCTCAGAAAAGACAGAAGACCTTGCACTTCATTTTCAACTGAAGCTGATCTTCTAAATAGAAGGGTTAGACTCTGAAGGAAAGCATCAGCCAATGCAAGGTCAATTTTCAGGGAATGCGAAAGGTGCTTTTTTTTTTTTCATTGTTTGTTTTTGTTAGCTCCTGGAACTTGAGGAAATCTCCATCATATCACTAGCTGGATACAAGCTTAAGGAACAGGCAGCTCAGGGACTAAATCCCAGAATTACCACATTAAAATATTAAAGTGAACAGTGTGCAACAAAAGATTACAATACAAAGAAAAAGGAAATCATGGCCCATCCAAAAGAACAAGATAAAACTTCAGAAACTGTCAATGAAGAATATTAGCCTTTGGTCATACCAGGCAAAGACTTTTAAAAAATGATCTTCAATATACTGAAAGAAATAAAAGAAAACATGGAGAAAAACATTAAAGAATATCAGGAAAATGATGAATGAGCAATGTGAAAATCTCAAGAAAGAGATGAAAATTTTAAAAAGGAAACCAATCAGAAATACTGGAGTTAAAGACCACAATAATGGAAATCAAAAATTCATTGGGGGGTTTCAACAGCAGATTGGAGCTGGCAGAAGAAAGAACAGTGAACTTGAAGACAAGATCATTGAAATGATTCAGGCCGAGGGTCAGGAAGAAAAACAAATGAAAAAGTGAACTGAGCATAACAAACCTGTGAGACACTATCAAGCATAACAATATATGTGTTATGGGAGTCCAAGAAGGGGAAGAAAGAGAGAGGGAGGTAGAAAGAATATTCAAAGAAATAATAGCAGAAAACTCCCCAAATTTAATCAAAGACATGAATATGCACATTCAAGAGCCCCAAAGATACCCAACAAGATAAACTCGAGGAGAACCACATACAGACACATAATAATTAAAATGTCAAATGGCAAGGACAAGGAGAAAGTTCTGAAAGCTGCAAGAGAAAAGCAATGTGCTATATACAAAAAAGGCCTAAATAAATTAAATGCAGATTTCTCATCAGAAATCATGGGACCAAGAAGAAAGTGGGAGAGACTAAGACATTTCCAGATAAGCAAAAGCTGAGGGGGTTCGTCACCACTAGACTTGCCCTATAAGCAATGCTAAATGGAGTTCTTTAGACTGAAAGGAAGGACACTAGGCAGTGGATCAAAGCACCATAAGAAATAAACATCTCCAGTAAAGGTAATCATAGGGGTAATTATAAATGACAGCACCCTTGTAGTTTTTTTTTTGGTATATAACACACTATTTACTGCTTACAGGTTCTAAAATACAAATGCATATAAAGTAATGATAAGTCTATGGTTTTGGACATACAACATATAAAGATATCATTTGTAACAAGTACAACAAAAAGATGTGTGCAGAGGGGCATAGAAGCAATGTATGTGTATACTATTGAAATCAATTTAGTATCAAATCAAACATGATTGTTATAGATTTAGGATGTTAAATTTAATCCCTATGGTAAGGACAAAGAAAATATGTGAAATTATATACAGAACAAAATGAAAAAGGTACATTGCAAAAATCAAATAAATATGAAAGAAGGCTTTAAAGAAAGAAATCAGGGGGGAAAGAGGGTATAAGACTTACAAATAGCAAAACGGCAGAAGGAAGTTCTGCACTGTCAGTAATTACTTTAAATGTAAATAGATTAAATGCTCCAGTCAAAAGCAAGAGACTGGCTGAATGGATAAAACAGCATGACCTAACTATGTGTTTACAAGATACTTAACTTAAATTCAAAGACACAAGTAGGTTGAAAATGAAAAGACGGGAAAAAATATAGCAAGCAAATAGTAACCAAAATAGAGGGGGGGGGTAGCTGTACTAATGTCAGAAAAAGTTACTTTAAGTCAAAAGCTGTTATGAAGGACAAAGACGGTCACCATATACTAATAAAGGGGTCAACTGGACAAGAAGAAATAACAATTATAAATACGTATGCATCTAAAGGCAGAGCCCCAAATACATGAAGTAAAAATTGACAGATTTGAAGGGAGAAAGAGGCAGCGTCACATTAATAGTTGCAGACTTCAATACATCACTTTCAATAATAGAACATCAGGAAAGAAGATTAATAAGGAAATAGAAAACTAACAGATACACACAGAACACTCAACAACAGCAGAATATACATTCTTCTCTGGTGCACCAGGATCATTCTCCAGGACAGACCTTATTTTAGGTAGCAAAATAAGTCTCAAATAATTTTAAACTACTGAAATCATGCAATGGATCTTCTCTGACTACAATGGAAAGAAGCCAGAACTCAATAACAGTGGGAGAACTGGAAAAATTAACAAAAATGTGGAAATTAAACCATACACTCTTCTTTTTACAAAGAAGAAATCACAAGGGAAATCAGGAAATATTGGAAGGTGAATGAAAATGAAAGCACAGCATACCAAAACTCGGCAAAGGCAGTGCTGAGTGAAATTAAATATCTTTAAATGCTTACGTTAAAAAAAGAAGAAAGATCTCAAACCAGAGACCTCACCTCACAACTAGAGGATCTAGAAAAATAAGAGCAAACTAAACTCAAAAGGAGCAGAAGGAGGGATATAACAAATATTGGAGGAGAGAGAAATGAAACAGAGAATTTAAAAAAATAGAATCAATGAAACCAAAAGGTGGTTCTTTGAGAAGGCCAATAAAATAGATAAACCTTTAGCTAAACTGATACAGAAAAAAAGAGAGGATGCATATAACCAAAATCAGAAAGTGGGGGCTATTACTACCAATCCCACAGAGATAAAAAGGATTATAAAAGGATACTATGAACAACTGCAGGCCAACTAATTAGATAATCAAGAAACACATAAACTACCTGCAATTACTCAAGAATAAAAAGATCTCACCTGTCCAATAACTAGTACAGAGACTGAATCAGTAAACAAAAGCTTCCCAACAAAGCAAAGCCAAGGACCAGATGGCTTCACTTATAAATTTTACCAAACATTCCAAGAATTAACACCAACCATGCTCAAACTCTCCCAGAAATTTGAGGAGGAAGGAACATGTGCTAACTCATTCCTTGAGGCCAACATCACCCTCATACCAAAGCCAGATAAAGATAACACAAGAAAAGAAAATCACAGAACAATATTCCTTATGGATATAGATGCAAAAATCCTCAAAAGATACTATCAAACCTAATCCAACAGCACATTAAAAGAATAATACACCATGATCAAGTGGGATTTATCCTAGGCATGCAAGGTTGTTTCAACATAAGAAAATCGATTGATGTAATGCACCAACATGATAGAACAAAAGAAGGAGAAAAAAACAAAACACATGATCATCTCAATTTGAGGCAGTAAAGGCATTTGACAAAATACAGCATTCCTTCTTCATAAAATCACTTAGAAAATCAGTAATAGAAGAAAACTTCCTAAACATAATAAAGGTCATATATGAAAAAACCACAGAAAACATCATATTTAATAGTGAAAGACTGAAATCTTTCCCTCTATATCAGGAACAAGACGAGGATACCCTCTGTCAAGTGTTATTCAATATACTACCCAGAGAAATTAGGCAAGAAAAAGAAATAAAAGGCATCCAAATCAGAATGGTATAAGTAAAACTTTCCCTATTTGTATGACTTGATCAAAATCTATAACAAAGTTACTAGAGCTAACAAACGAATTCAGTAAAATGGCAGAGTACAAAATCAATATGTGAAAATCAGCAGTGTTTTTATACTCTAGTAATGAACAATCTAAAGGGAAATAAGGAAAATAAATTCCATCCATTTATAGTAGCAACTAAAGCAATCAAATATCTAGGAATAAATTTACCCAAGGATGTAAAGGACTTTTCCATGGAAAGTTATAAAACATCATTAAAAGAAATCAAATGGAAGGACATTCTATGTTCATGGATTAGAAGACCAGATATTGTTAAGATGTCAATTCTATCCAAAGCTATTTACAGATTCAATGCAATCCCAATCAAAATTCCAACAGCCTTCTATGCAGAAATGGGAACGCCAATGACTAGATTTTTATGGAAGGGTAAGGGGCCCTGAATAGCAAAAACCATCTCCAAAAAGAAGAACAAATTTGGAGGATCACATTTTCTAATTTTAAAGCATATTACAGGGGGCCGGCTATAGCCCAGTGGATACGGCGCCAGTACACCACATGGGAGGCCCCGGGTTCGGTTCCTGGGGACCTCTCCGAGCGGGCAGACCGCCTGAGAAGGCAAAGCCGCCGTGGGCAGGGCAAAAAGCTGCCACAGGCAGGGCAAAGCCGCCACAGGCAGGACGAGCTGCCTGCGAACAGAGCAAAGCCGCCTGCGAATGGAGCAAAGCCTCCTGGGAACAGAAGCAGAGCCACCCACAAGCGGGGCAAACCGCCTGCGCAGTGAGCTGACTCAGTGCGT
>PVKH010014195.1:0-16570 GCA_004027955.1 Chaetophractus vellerosus
CTGATACCTCTTTGGATTCCTGCTCCGTTTGTTTTAAGGCCTCAGAGAATTTTCCTTATATTTTTAGCCAACTCAGCCATGCATTAAAATTTATTTTAACCCAGCATCTTTGTGCCCTTTGTTGTAAAACGTTTTTTTATATCTAATCCATAGTATTGCTGAAAATAGAGGTCTTTTGTTCAATTAAAATATCTTTGAGGTAATTTCATATTAGTGCATTCTTTTTAACAACGTCAGAGTATTCCGTTGTTGAAAAGCAACAAACTTACTTGTTTCTCTGCTTATAGATCTTGTTATTCACAGCACTGTTTTTAAAATAAAAAGGTGGTAGTAAGGAAATACATACATTTCTCATAATGCCTAGGGGTGCAGTCAACTCCTGTGTGATGAACTGCTGGGTCAAATGAAATGGTGGCCTTATGCCTGATGCCTCCTTTGGCCTTTGCTCCTGCCAGCCTTGCCTCCCTCAACTCATCAACACCAAGTCCAGGAATTTCCTCAGATATGTCCACATCATTCTAATTCTATTGCACTGGCCCTGTTTCAGCCCGAAACCCTCTCTGCCCTTTATTATGATAGCTCCTTTCTAGCAAGTCTTATTTCTCCTTGTAGCATTCATTCTATTACAGACCAGTCATGGATGGACATCGTCATAACCTGCATCTTCTGGAGAAGTTTGAATTATGCTCAGTTTCTTGATTATTAAAAGAATGTGAATATTCATTTGACATAGATCTAATTTTTAAAAATATATGTAATATTTTAAAGTATGTTGAATATCTACAATGTGTTTTTAAAAATATTCCCTATTTCTCCTTCTGTTAGATAATGCACTATTAACAGCACGTTTTCTTAAGATTAAGCCCGAGCTTTCCTTTCTTTGATCCAGGGTACTTGATTAGATTTCTGCCATGAAGATGAATTCTAACCAAATAGTTATTTTCTTAAAGCAGAACCACAAATACAGTCCTAATGTCTAATGTGATACTTTTCAGTTATTTTTTTTTTAAGAATAGTCATCTAGAAACTGAGCTCATGACTAATACTTTTAAAATTTCAAAAGTTTTTTTGTTGTTTAACCAATCCTGGTATAATAAACCAAAGGATCCTTTTTTATAGTTACTTAGGAAATACCAACATGTTGATTCAGAGGGAAATACTCATAATTGAATAAATTTACCGATTAAGAATCACCAGGTTAATGTCTAAAATTTGCCAGTCTGTTCATTTTCTACTTGACATATGTTCTCACCAGGTGTTCGTTGGGCATTTGGACTGTTAGGGGCATTAGACTTGAGGATGTGGTCCATGTACAATGTTTCTGATTACCTGTCGCTACCTGGAGATAAGCAGTACTTGTTAGGTATATATTTACAGCATGTAGAAGTGCATGGGGTATAACTACTCCCTCTTTCCATTGCAAATGAATGCTGTCTTAGTGAGACATTCATAAAGCATGTTAACCTATGAAAGAGGTCCTCTAACCTGGACAGCAAATGGACCACATCTCACATGCCAAATATAATGTCTCAATGATGACTTCCTGGAGCCCTGTTTTGAAGATAATTCTTAGGCCTTATCTGAATTCTTGGGTTTCAAAGAGTATCAAGAGTAATCTAGTGATGTCTGACATAGTATATGGATGACTGATTAGTAGCATATATTTTTCCTCAATTATTTCCTTTTTTTTCATAACATAATTCCAGGTTATATTTTAAAAATTTTATATATATGAGCTCCAGCCCCTACTCCCTTCATTTCATCCTCCAGCTACAAGAGTGACCTTTCAAATATCCAGAGTTTTGTGTAAGTTTCCATTGATTTGATAGTGTTGTTCAGGTCTTCTATATCCTTACTGATTTTCTGCCTGTTTTATTAGTTACTGAAAGAAGAGTGTTAAAATTTCAAGCTATAATTGTGTTAGTCTATTTTTCCTTTCCATTTTCTCCATTTTGGAATTTTGTCTATTTTTCCTTTTGGTTTTGTCCATTTAGCTTGGTGTATTTTGAAGCTCTGTTTTTGGGTCTAATTAGAATTGTCATGCCTTCTTGTTGAATTGATCCCTATAGCATATGGTATGTTTTTCTTTGTTCCTGATAATATTTCTTGTTCTGAAATATAATTTGTCTTTGTTAATATAGGCATTTTAGCTCTTTTGTTATTAGTGTTTATATGATTTGTGTCTTTTATCCTTTTATTTTTAGCCTGTGTGCTTATATGTTAAATAGGTTTCTTCTAGAGAGTATTTAGTTGTCTTACTTTTTTATAGTCTTTTAATTGGAGTATTTAGACCATTTATATTTAATGTAATTTTCAGCATAATGGATTTAATCCACCATCTTGATATTTGTTCTCTATTTGTCCCATCTTCTCTTCCCTCCCCATTTCTCTTTCCCTGCCTTCTTATGGATTAGTTGAGTATTTTTTAGTATTCCATTTTATTTCCATCATTGGCCTATAAACTCTACATCTTTGTTTTTTTAATGACTGATCTAAGGTTTACATTGTTGCTCTTTAATATATCAGTCTATTTTCAAATAATATTTTATAACTTCACATATAAGAACTTTACAACAGTATATCTCCATTCTCCCTCCTGCCCTTTGTGCTATTGTCATCATATATTTTACTTCTATGTATATTATAACCAAAACAATATATTAATACTTTTGCTTTTACAACCAATTACCTTTTAAAGAAATGTTAAAATGAGAAAAACATCTTTTATATTCATCCAAGTATGCAGAATTTCTAGTTGTTTTCATTTATTTGTATAGATCTGTTTCCACCTGGTATCATTTTCCTTCTGCCTGAAGAATGTCTTTTAACATTGCCTACAGTGTAGAGGTATAGGTCCCACATTCTTTTAGTGTTTGATTGCTTGAAAAGTTTTACTTATTTATTTAGCCTCCATTTTTGAAAGATATTTTCACTGGATATAGAAATATCAGTGAAAATCACTGCTTTTTTTCCCCCTTTCCACACTTTAAAGACACTGTTCACTTGCCTTCTGCTTCTGTAATTTCTGATGAGAAATCTGTATCAGTTTCCTATTGCTCCTGTAACAAATTACCACAAACCCGGTGGCTTACAACAAAACAAAGTTATTGCCTTACAGTTACAGAAGTCAGAGCCCAAAATGTGTCTCACTGAGTTAAAATCAGGATATCAGCAGGCCTGTATTCCTTCTGGAGGCTTTAGGGGAGAATTTGTTTGCTTGCCTTTTCCAGATTCTAGAGATTGTCCACATTTCTTGGCTCATGACTGCCTTCCATGTTTAAAGCCAGCAGTGACCAGTTGCATCTCTCATACTGAATCACTCTGACACTGACTGTCCTGCTTCCCCTTCTCACTTATAAGGAACCTTGTGATTACAGTGGGCCCACCTTAATAATCCAGGATGACTTCCCTGTATACAGGTCAGCTGATTTGCAACCTGAATTCCTGCTTCTCATGTAACTTAGCATATTCACAGGTTGTGGGGATTTGGGTGTGGAGGACTATTATTTTGTCTACCACAGACTTTTGTAATTCTTATTTTTGTTTCTTTGTTTTTACTCTTCCCCAATCCCAAGTAGGATAAACACATACACATGCACACACACCTCCTGGCTGCTTTAAATGATTAGTCTTTATCACTGGTCTTTAGGAATTTGATTATGATGTACATTGGTGTGTGTATATCTGTGTGCTTATCCTACTTGGGGTTAATTAAGCTCTTGGATCTGTGTATTTGTAGTTTGTATCAGTTTGGAAAACTCTGGGGCCATTATATCTTCAATTATTTTTTCTGATTCCTTCTCTCTTTTCTTCTGTGACTAATTACACATATGCCAGGTTGCTTATTGTACCAAGGTCATTGAGGCTTTGCTTATTACTATTTTTTAAGCCTTTTTTTCCTCTATGTGCTTCAGTTGGGATAGATGCTATTATTATGTCTTCAAATCTTTGTTCCTTTCTTCCCAAAAATCCAATCTCATGTTATTTCCATCTAGTGAATTTTTCATTTCAGGTGTTGTATTTTTCATCTCTAGATATTTCGCTTGGTTCTTTTTTATATTTTCCATTTTCCCCCTCATAGTCACAGTTTCCTTTAATATTTGAGCACAGTTATAGTAGCTGCTTTAGATTTAATGTCATATTTTTTAGTTCACTTCTGTTATCCCTGGGTCTTTTTCTATTGACTTATTTTCCTTCTGGCAGTTGATCACATTTTCTTGACACTTGGTTGGTCTAGTAATTTTTTATTAAATGCTAGGCACTATGAATATTATTTTGCTGAGTGCCTGTACTTTGTGTGTTCCTTTATGAGTGTTTGGCTTTGATGAAATATGTAATTTTAATTACTTGTGGCTCAGTTTGAGCCCTTAAACCCTGTTTTTAAGCTTTGCTGGTGTTAGTCTAGAATGTCTCCCATATTAGTGATAATTCAATCCTACCAATATGGTGTGCCACCCTGCTGGGACCTCCAATGACTATCCAATCCCAGGTGATAAATTTCAGCTCTCCACTCTGGTTCTTCAGAGTTCAAACATATTGACCCTGTGTGAGCTCTGGGAATGGTTCAGTTTATAGCTCTTTGATTGCTCTTTGCTTGGACTTGGAGTTTCACTTTATTCATGTTTGGCCTAATACTCAGAAAAACTTCAAAGTAACATCAATGCAGATTTATAACCCTTCTGTTCTACAAGGCTGTTTCCTCTCTGGAATTCTGCCCCACAAATATCAGTCCCCTCAGCCTCCCAAAACTCCTGTCTCTAATTCCTAAACTTAGTAAGACTGGTTAGCTTATTTGGGTTCTCCATTCCAGTGCTCACATTCTGGAAATTGCCTTCAGCCAGAAATCCAGAGAGATTTTAATGCTCAAGTAGTTTATCTTTCTTTCAGAGATCAGATTCCTGTGATGCCTGTAGCGTAATGTATGAAAACAGTTGTTTAATATATTTTATCCAGTTTTCTAGTTGATCACAGCATAAGGTTAATTTTGTCCTTGTTATTCGAGTCTGGAAGTGGAAGTCTCTTTCCACTGGTTTAAAATGAATGCAGTTCAATCTCCTTTGCTTTGCTTGTTAAAATATGACCCCATAAGAGACCATACCTGCCTAAGTGCTCAGATTTCCTGCTAGCTCTCCGATTTCCCATCTCTTTTCCTTTATATTCCTCCTTACACTTTTAGTCTTCTGTACCTTTTCTTCCCACTAATTGTTGTTTTAATACCCTTTTCAGTCTCCACCCCTTTTTTCACCTAACAAAGTCCTATTCCTCATTTTAGCCTTAACTCAAATGTATTACTTTGCCATCTCTTTACTTATTTCTCTCTCAACTGACACATGAAGGTTTCAATTAACTGTGCTTAATTGACTAAAAGTATGACTTTGGAGTCAGACTGCATGACTTTGTATCGTGTCTCCTTCACTTAATAGTTCCAGTATCTTGGGCTAGTTGTCTAACTGCTAATTTCCTCATTGTCAAATGGGAATAATAATAGTGACTTCCTGTCTTGGTTTGCCAGGCTATCATGACAAAACCACACAGTGGGTTGGCTTAAAGAACAGGAATCTATGAACTCATGGTTTCAGAGGCTAGAAGTCTAAAACAAAGGTGTTGGCAAGTCGATGCTCTCTCCCCCAAATCTGCAGCATTCTGTGCTGGCTCGCCTCAGTTCTTGGGGCTCCCTGGCTTGCTTCTCTGCCTTCTGTCACATGCTGATCTTCCTCTTCTGGTTCCCTCTGACTTTCAGCTTCTGGCTCTGCCCTGTGGCTTTCTGTGACTTCTTCTGGTGTTTTCTCTTTATAAGGAAAGCCTCAGTAATATGGATTAAAACCTTGCCTGGTTTAGTTGGCTACACCTTGACTGAAAATAACATCTTGAAAAGGTCCTGTTTGGAATGGGTTCACACACCCACAGGAACACTTATTTCAGATTAAGATCATGTGTTTATGGGGTATATAATTCAATCTATCTCACTTTCTTATAGTGTTATATTTTTATTGTGAGTTAATAGATGTAAAGAATCAGAACAGTAATATAAACATTATTCCTGTGAACATTCCCATCAGAAATATCCGTATAATGTTTACAAGGCTGCATGATTATGTGTCTTTCTCCCCATCTAGATGATCATCCTCTTGGAGTCAAAGCCTATATAAAATTATCTATCATAACTTACAGTTGTTATAAATTTATAAATGTTAACAAAGAACCTGAAACATACTGGACACTCAAATGTCGAAGGATTGTAGCAGTAAATTATGTGCCATTGTTTCTAGGATTGGAATGGATTTAAGCATTATTTTCGCATGTAACATTACAGAAAAAAGTCACATCAGGAGAGAGCTTTTCACTTTTCAGATTTTTATTTCAAGCAGTTTTTTAAAATTAAAGTTTATTGAAATATATTAACTTACCATACAATCTATCCAGAGTGTAAAGTGGCTCTCAGAATAATCACAACGTTGTACATTCATCACCACAGATTATTTCAGAACATATTCAATACCCCCAAAAGAAAAACCCCATACCCTTTATCACCCCCATTATTGACATTTAGCGTTGGAGTGGAAACTTTGTTACAATTGATGAATATTAAGATATTACTTTTAACTACAGTCTGTAGTTTGCATTAGTTGTATTTTATTTCCAGAAGCTTTGTGTTTTGATATTTTGAATAACCAAATTAGAATTAGTTTGTATGTCATTTAATATTGAAATCTCGGTCTTAAAACATGCATTTGCAGAATTTCTGTTAAAGATTTATAGATAATTTTTGTTTGATCTGAAGGCTTCTGATTTAAATTAACCCTGGACTTAGTTGGTGAGTAGCCTTAATTGTCTTCTTCAATAGGTAGTTGGTGCTTGGTAAAGAAAAGGAAAATGAATTGGTCCTGGATATGCCCATTTTTATCGAGTCCATGGGAAATGTGCTTAGCCTAAATATGGAGTCATATATACCTTCTCAGTTTGGTTTGATATGAGAAATTAGAAGTAAATAATTTTCCAGTTGAAAATCAATAGCTCCTTTATACTGTACATTGTACAGAATGTAAAATTTATGCATGCACATGTTTTCCCACGTACTTTCCACTTTGGATTTAAAATGAAAAATTTAAAAAGGAATTTAACTGAGGATCACTTTAATAAGTACATCAGACTAGGTGGTAACAGCCCATAGCTTTCCTGTATTTTAGGTTTGACCAGAAGCTGCATATATCACATTTTTGAACTATGTATCATTTACTATTATGTTATTGTGCTTGATTTTTTATAGCAAGCATATATATGTTATGTTTATATGCACCTATATTCCTAGGAACACAAATGGTATGTATTTTTATGCACAGTTGAAATAACCTTCAGTATTAAAAGGTAGCTGTGAATTATTGCACAGGCTCGGTTGTAATTTTTGACTTCATAGATATTGGCTTTCTTCCTCTCAGGAGTACTCCACAGCATTTGTTTTATTGTCCGAAGAACATTTATAGCATCAAGGAGGGAATGCACTAGGACTTAGAAATTTCTTTTGCTATCTAGGGAAAGAAATTCTAATATTCATACCCTGTCTAGCATGTGTAAACCACCTAAATTTACTTGACATTTAGTTCATTGTCAGAAGGAGCAGTGTCTCAAAAGTCTCAAAACTAAAGCAATATATCTACAATTAAATGGCTACTTTAAATGACTCAGAAGAAAGGCACTGCATCTGTCTAAAAAATAACCCATACTGGCTGCACTTAAAAGCAGCTGAAGTGCACATTCATGGCTAATTATAAACAAAAACTAGTTAACACTTTAAATAAAAGGAAAAATAGCAAAAAGATTTAGAGCCTAGACAAGCAGATGAAAGGGTTCTAAGTCGCCTTCCATCTGATATTACTCAAATGCAACTCTGTCTCCAATTACCTGGGACTGTGTGGTATTCCCTCATGAAAGCTCAAGAGCAGAGAGGGCGTCCGTTCCGTGCCTCTGCCTACTCCCAGCCGTTTGGAACACGTTCAGCCCAAATATTTCACATTGCAAGAGTCTGGAGCCAGACAGCGACTACAGACACTAATCACTGGGTCAGAAGAGTAACTTAGTAGGACAACAACCACCGGAAAATATTTTGTGGAGACAGAGATTTGAGAGAGGAAATATTAGTGCTGTTGGAGAAGACACTGCCAAATGCTAAAGGGCTATAAACGGACCACGAAAACAGTATTTTTAACCACTTGCTTGTTTAGTGACGTAGGACCAACCGTGCCAATGGTCTGCTCAGTAGAGTCAACCTAGGGTAAAGGTAATCTTATATCCAAACCCTAAAATAAATAATATATGGAAAGAAATCTAACCAAATAAATAAATAAAGGCTGCACACTAAAAAGTTCAATATTTTTATTCTATGGTTTCAACCACAGGCTTTCTCTGCCTCAAATTGTAGATCACTAGTTCCTGAGACCTAGTGGGGAGGGAGGTGACACCAGCACTGCAATGTTCTCATCAATAGTGAAGGCCCGGTTTACCCCCCAGGGGCAACAGTTGACTAACTTCTCTAAGGTCTGTTTTTCTCTAAAATTTTAGGTTTTAGGTCTATAAAAGTGAGTTAACGATAGTTCCTGGAAATTGTCATTGTAAACCACTTTACAAAATTGTTCTTCTTTCTTGAACTACGTCGTTCTTTTCCTTCCCTCCTATGCCAGTAGAGAATTGTTTTTATTTCACCATCTTGATTCTTACTCTATTCAACTTCTCACATTGTTTTTAGTATCCTCAATCTCAGAACATTTTCTTGGCAATGGACCTCAAACAGCTTCTAGTATGAATGGCTACACATAGTATGTTTAGAATAAAAAGGTGTGCTTTAGAGGAGCATTGCAATTTTTTTACAAAATAATTTTATCTTTTAGATTTCAGTAGGCTATCTCTAAATTTACCAAGAGCCCTGCTTTCTCCCTTATAGCAATTTCATTTACTATGTCTCAGAGAGAGAAAGAGAGGGAGAGAGAAAAGTTGTTAGTTTCTACTTATATGATAAGCACTGTGTCTATTAGAGGCCTAATAAAAAACTACACCCACAAATTAAGTAGACAGAAAAGCTATTAAATATATTTAACTGTCATTCCCTGATTTTGCAAAGATATTTGAGTCTACCCTGAGGTCTCTTGGTCCATAGTTTTTCTATTTGTTATATAGAGGCACCTTTATTTTAGCAAAGCAAATATTTAAACAAGAGATACATGGTGCTCCTATACCATTTATTTTGACATTTTAGAAGAAGTGAATCCACATCCCTTTCGTAAGTAATGTGTAGAGGAGAGGACGGTAAGAGGAGTATTACACACAGGGCGCTTTAGACAGGATCTTATTTAAGCATCAGACAACTCAATGAAATCGAAATTATTAGCATTTTAATATTGAAGAAATTGAGGGCCAAAGTTATCAAAATCTAGCACAACTTAATGGCTAAACTAGAATTCAAATCGAGGTCTGTGAGACTCTAAAATCCATGTTCTCGCCCCAAACCCTGGCCCTGGTAGGGTTTGTAAGTGAGAGGCCCAGTGGTAAGAACACCTGGCAGAGGGAATGCAGGTGTGTGGGAGAGGTGCTTGCTCCCAGAGGTTGAGCTTAGGAAGGCCCTTGGACAGTGGTGTAGAGCAGGAGTCCTACAGATGCCTCAGGGGAGAGTGAGCAAGCCATTTGGAAGGCTGTGGCACAGGGAGCCTCAGGCGATTTGATGACAATTCCTTGAAGAGAACTATAAACCAAGTCTTTTTAAAACTATATATATTTTTTATTTTTAAAGAAGCTTTATATTTCATGAAAGTTACATCAAAAACTATAGGGGATTCTCATATACCCCATCCCCTTCTGACACTTTCCCACATTAACAACATCTTTCATTAGTGTGGTAGATTTGTTATACTAGATGAACACATATTGAGGCGTTGTACTAGCCAAGGACTATAGTTTACGTTATTGTTAATGCTTTGTCCCACACAATGTTATAGGTTTTGACAAAATGTATAATGGTCTGTATCTGTCATTGAAGTGGCATTCAGGACAATTCCAATGTCCCAAAAATGCCCCTATGTTGCACCTATTCTTCCCTCTCCCTTCCCTCAGAACCTCTGGTGGCCACTGCCTTGATGTCAGTGATACAAGCTTTTCCATTGCTAGAAAAATCATGTCTACTTTAGTCCACAGTTGCATCCCCCCCTTATGCTTGTTCATTCCTCAGTCTTGAGGATTTGGGGATGGTGGTACCCAGCCTGTCTCTGATTGACAGTGGGCTTAGATCCCATGGGGCGAATGGATAGAACTGTACTGCTTGCAGTGCAGACACTCTTCTGCTTCCTGGGATGGGCATTGTCCACCATCATCCTTTTGTTGGTTGTCCTGGGCAAGTGCAATGACCTAGAGAGTAGGTGCTGCAACTCTGCTGAGACTCAGGACTCAACCAGCATATGAACAGACCAAAGATTTCAGTCTCTGGGACATATATTTAACAAGTAAGTATAGTGCCAAACCAAGTCTTGGACTTGTTTGTTTTAAATGCTTTCCAGCTTTCCTATGGTTGTCTTTATTAGAGTTGAATAAAAAGTTGCCATCATTATTTATATCAAAAAAAGAAATGAACTATATACTGGAAAGAAAGGGAAAATTTGTCTTGCACTAAAAAATTGGATTATTTTATATCTCATCCCTTATATTATTCATTCAGACTATTTTATTGTAAAGTTCACTGAAAATGAATTGTAAATATATATAAACCAAATGCTAAAAGTAGCATTGATTTTCAGTTTTTCATAAACCTATGTCATTAGAACTAATTTTTATATTTCTGAAAAAAATAGGTCATCAAAAAAAATAATTAACAATACAGCATTTACATTGCATACAGAAACCTTTTATGTCCTCTGTCACCATCAGCAAAGCTAAGCTTGAAAGGTGCCTGTACATATAAACTGGTGGCACACGGCCTGTTAAAGCTGGTCTTCAAACCGGCAACGCAGCCAGTCTAAGGTTCTGGTCACTGACTGTGCTAGCTTGGATACTACCTAAATGAATGCCAGAGTTATTTTATTTCTAAAATAAAAATTAGTGAAAACAAAAATTTTCACTAATTGAATGAAGTTTTACCTCAGTTTAGTAAAATCATCCTTGCTAACAAAAGCAGCTTTTGAATCAGGTTTTAGCAAAAATAACCAAATCCAGCATTTATCACTAGTTTAACATCATAACTTAGTTTCAAAAAACTGTGACAATAAAAAGTTGGTAGTGCATATTAAATAAGCAACACATTGGAAGATAGTGTCCCCATGTCCCCAATGAACTCAGTTGCACCCCAGCTTTTTAGGAGGTGTTTTCCTAAGATTGCCATACAAAGGAAAAATCTGTTCAGTTCCTCGAATTGCTGACTCTACATCAAGGATGGAAATGTGTTACTAAAGCAGTTTCTTTGATCTCTCCTTTGTTGATCAGAGCTGATTACAATTTGAATGCACAGATCCACTTAGCTTCAAAATAATGTAAAAACATTGGATAATATAACATTTTTCTAATATTCTCTACTACTCCAATTTGGTTTTATGATTGTATTATGGCTATTGGGCTTGAGAAGAGGGTTTGTTTTTATGTTTTGTTCCTTTAGTAAGAACCATTCTTCTGCCACATTGGATTAAAGTGTTTTATCACTCATGCAGTGAAGCAAGAGCTGTTTTAGTGAACATCAGAAGGAATCATCATGAACATGTGAAACTCACTTTATTCTTTTTATCACAATTTGGAGGCTTTTGCTTTTGGGAAACCTGTAACTAGGTGGTTTCTTCTTCTTTTTTTTTTTTTTTGCATATAACATTGAAACAATAAAATAGCAGTTGGCTGGTTCAATTAAACTTATAACCATGCATTATATAGCTTTAAGAATTTCAAGAGCTTCTCATCCAACAATTTCAAATGAAAATAAAATGTATTTAGTACCTGCTAATTATTGGAAGCAGTGTGCTAGGTATTCTATCTATGTTAACAGGTTAATTTATTTGCTTAAGGTCATATTGCTCATTTTAGTGGTAGAATCAGGGAGAGAACCCGGATCTCTGGCATCTCAACCTAGTGTGTTTTAAATTTCTTGTCCTTTACGTCATTCTTCTAAACTAGTCTAGAAATTCTTCCAATTTCAGTCTGAATTTCTGTTTTGTAAAGGAAAAAAGAGACATGTTAGGGTAATTATTGTAAGACTGTCCTTACTGAAAATGGTATGAATTGTGGTGCTTTTTTTGTTTTCTCTTCAACAAACTTTATTTGGTTCTAAAATTGCTTCTGGAAGCGAATCATTTTTAAGCTAGGCAGCCCAGAGCAATCTTTATAAGACCGTATGTTCATGTTGGGCCTTTTCAAAGTAAAATCATGGAACATTTATTCTATTTTTTCAATATGGCAAACAAACAATTGACCTGCCAGTTTATGTAAACAACCTAAAGTACTAAAAGGGAAAGGGAAAACAGAAAACCTCCCTCTGCTGCCAGCTCAAATGATCCTGTTAAATTCTGGCAATCCCGGCCAAAAGTGGCAGCAGGACATTCACTTCGGCTGTGCAGATACTGTACAGACTCTTTGAAAACACTGTCTTGAGGTTGTAAAACATTAACCAGCCCAAGATGAACTGTTGTGTTCTAAGTAGTGACAGAAACACTTTGACAATTTCCGAGGGACAATGGGTATTATTTGTGCAAAGTTCCAATTTTTAAAAATCAGTCTACCTTGCTCCACTTTGTTTTCTAATTTCTCCAAATGGCTACAAGTATGACCCAAAGGGGAATGATTTTTCAAAAGATGACAACTTCTTTTCTTTCACTAGTCTCAGGAAATTTTTCATTATTTTTTTTCTTTTTGTCCCATAGCTCAGTGTTTTTCCAACTATTGGTCATAAACCATTAGTGGGATATGAAATCATTTGAGTGGGTCACAAATAATGTTTTTAAAAATCTAATAAAAAATACTAAAATAATAGACATCATTGCATGAAGAATATTTTTGAAAACTTTGTGTCAAACATATATGTATGTGGAGTAGTAAATGAATTGTTAGGAGGCTAACTGGTCAAAAAAAGTTTGAAAGTCACATTATATACTTATTTTATGCGATGGAAGTCCTATGTTATTTTAAACAACTTGACAATATTAATGCAATCCCCTTCCCAAATTTGATCTTTTGGCTTGTGTCTGACTACCATTCTTTATCTTTAGACAAAGAGTAGTGTAAATAAATGGCTACACTTTCACCTCCCCCCTTTCCACTAGTAGAAAATGTTAGTATTTTATCTTGCACCTCTGTAGAAATAATCTCTGAATCTGTTCAACTGTGGTATGGTATGGAGAACCCTATTGAAAAGAGTTCAAAATTCTTACCATGTAACTGAAGAAGGTTACATGGCATTTCTTATTAACTTTTTGACTTGGTTTTGAACCTTTTTTTTTTTTTTGCATTTTTTTAAGATTTATTTTTTATTTATTATATATCCCCCCCTTCTGCTTATTCTTGCTGTGTTCATTTTTACGTTTTTCTATGTCTGCTTGTCTCCCCCCATTGTAACAACCCGCCAAGTCATCTCACCATGCGCGGGGGCTTGCCCTGCCCACGGCGGCTTGCCTTCTCGAGGTGGTCTGCCTGCTCGAGGAGGCGCCGGGAACCGAACCTGGGGCCTCCCATGTGGTAAACCAGAGCCCTACCAATTGAGCTATAGCCGGTTCCCAGTTTTGAACCTTTAATTAGAGAATTATTTTCACCTAGTAATTAGAGTTTGTTAAATCCTTGACAAACATATTCTATGTATACATGAAATTTGCTAATGTTTTGGTTTCTCTAGTTAATGTGTCTGATTTAAAGAGATTACTTAGAATCTGAGAAGCTTGTTGGTTATGTAATATATCTTATCTGTGTCAATATAATGGTATTAGATTAATGGAAGTTCAATATAATATTTTCTATCATCTGTCTGTTACAGTAAAAGATTTAAATGAAACTTCTGGCTGGAGTACATTAGATTTTTCAATTGTCAGGAATAAATCAATACCAAGATTCTTCATACTCCCTAAACTTAATTTGTCTTAAAATAAATTTTATATTATTTAGATCATATTTTGCTTGGAGTTGTATAGCTATCTTTTATTTAATGTATCATTTTCTTTTTTACTTTCAGCTAAAATTGACCAAGAGGCAGAGGAAAATTCACTAACAGAGACTCATAAATGGTGAGAAACTTTTCTTTTAGATAATATTTCTTCTCAGAATAGATGTCTAGTTCTTAGTATTTTCATTTCAAGAAAGCAATTATTAGCTCAGTTTTTGCATGTGGCAGTATATTTATAACATAAAATTAGCCATTTTAAACATTTATATATATACATTTTACTGGCATTAACTTTATTCACAATGTAGGGCTCCTATCACCTCCATCCATTATCAAAACTTTTAATTACTTCAAATAGAAACTGCACTAATTAAGCAATATCCCCCTATGACCCCCACCCAGCCCCTGGCAACCTCTATTCTACTTTCTGTCTCTATGAATTTGCTTATTCTGGATATTTCATATAAGAGGAGTCACACAATATTTGTCCTTATGTGCTTTGCTTACTATCTCAGCATACTATTTTGAAGATTCATCCATATTGTAGCATGTGTCAGAACTTCATTTGTTTTATGGCTTAATAATATTCCATTGGGTGTATATTACCGCATACTGTTTATTCATTCATCTATTGATGGACTTGGTTGGTGTTCATCTTTTATGTACTGTGATTAAGGCTGTTATGAATGTCAGTGCACAAATATCTATTCAAGTCCCTGCTTTCAATTCCTTTGCGTGTATACCAGGAGTGGAATTGCTGGATTATATGGTACTTATATATTTAACTTTTTGAGGAACCACCAAACTGCTTTCCACAGTGGCTGCACCATTTACGGATTGGAAGCACTCACCTTCCCTTGACTATCCCTTTAGTTTCATAGCAGAAATTTGCAATCTGGGTGAGCATAGAAAAATATCTCAGAACTCTCCTTGCTTTTCCACTTCAATTTTCTCTTCCTTTACCTTCTCTCAAAAGAGAACTCTGATTACTCTTGAGGAAAATTTTGATTAAGGAAGTTCTTTGCCGTACTCTATTGTGCAATATCCTTTGTACTCTGTGAACAGAGAGATTCACATATTTTATATTTATTGATTTGATATAAAATATTGTCCTGGTCAAATTGGTAAACAGAATTGACTAGTTTTTCTCTGAAAAGAAAAAAACGAGGCCAAAATGTTAAGTTATTGTAAACAGAAATTTCTGCTAGTTGCCTGCAAAAAAATACTGGCAAATGACAAAATTGCTAGCAAGAGTCATATTTTATAATTAAACAGTTAACCCAAATTCAGAAGTAAAAATAAGAGTAATGGTTTATATGAAACATTCCTCCTAAGAAATAACTCCCTTTACTGTTTTCTTAGCAGTCGTATGTAACTTGGGTAACAGTAGATAGTAATTCCATGCAGAAAAGTCGTGTTTTCCTGGCCTCTTGTTCTTCTGATTCTGAACCTGCCTGTCGTGTGTGATAGCTCTGTGACCCTGCACCGGTACTGTGATCTCTCTCAGCCCCAGAATAGCAGTAGTTACTTCATCTGTGGGAATTAATGAGACAGTCCTTCAAGATGCTTAGTTTAGTAAGAAAGCAATAAATGTTCATTGCTGTATTGTTTTCACATTACACTGATGATCAGAGTTTGGTGGTAACAGAGACCAGAGTCAGACTGCAGACTCATACCATGCATTTATTTGCTCATTTCTCTTGTTCTCACTGTCTCCATTGACTCCTGTATTGGATGGCACAGTGTGGTTCTGGGGCACAGACCTTGGTATCAGATCGATACTCCTGTGCCTGCCAAAACTGCTGGTCCTCAGGCTCCAAGCATTTACCTCAGCTTTGGAATTCGTGTCCTTATCTGTGAAATAAGAGAAACAATGCCTGCATCTTAAGTGTTGGTGATCAGTTCACAATCAGTAAATTAAGACAGTTAAATATATAAGTAAAATACCTGTCTCATAGAAATATTTTCAAAATTCCCTTTTATTCATCAAAAATTATGTTTGAAAAAACCCAATCAGGGGCCGGCTCGATAGCCCAGTGGATAGGGCACCGGCATACCACATGGGAGGCCCCGGGTTCGGTTCCCGGGGACCTCTCCTAGCGGGCAGACCGCCTTGAGAATGGCAAGCCGCCATGGACGGGCCAGAGCCGCCATGGGCAGGGCAAAAAGCTGCCACGGACAGGGCAAAAGCCGCCACGGGCAGGGCAGGTCGCCCGCGAATGGAGCGCAGCCAGCCACCCACGAACTGAAGCAAGAGGCGGCCGTGAATAGAAGCAGAAGCCGCCCACAAGTGGGGAAAGCCACGCCTGCGCAGTGACCAAGTCTCGGTGCGTCGCCGCAACGGGGGCAAGGAGAGATATGTAATAAAATAAATAAATCTTTAAAAAACAAAACAAAACAAAAAAAAAACCCAATCATTTACTATTTCTAGAAATTGTCATAAGGGGAAACAGCAAATGGAGAATC
>PVKH010014197.1:0-16571 GCA_004027955.1 Chaetophractus vellerosus
TGTAAAATCTCAGACCCTTCACAGTCCTTGATAGCAACGATACCAAGACCACCATGTTGAAATAAGTGCTGTTCCAAAGATGTTGCTGGTGGGTGGCTATTCAGTTCTCCAGAGCTTGCTAGAGAATGAAGCAGGGATGAAAAGGCATATATACGAGAGGCTAACCCAGAGAAAGCTCCAACTCCCCTTCTGTTCCATTTTCCCCTTGGGACAGTGCTACCAGGCAAGGGCCAGATGGGTCAACACAGATGTGGGGACGTCTCACTACTGAGGGAACCCCAAACAAAAGATTTTTTTTTTAATTAATTTTTTATTTATTTTTTATATATCTATGTACATTTTTAGGATTCATTGATTACACATATGTTACACAGAGATTCCAGGAGTACCCATATGCCACCCCCCACCCCTCCCACAACCCCCAACTTGCACATCCCTAAGTGTGGCATAACGCCTCTGTTAGTTACACACGTTTTGGGGCTTTGCCATCAGACATAGATCACAATTCAGGCCATAGACAACCCTCTCTTCTTTACAGTTCCTGTATGATACATGATCATATAAACAAAAGATTCTTAACATTAATTATATGTAAGTATCTAGCTACATAGGTAGATAGATAGATTGGATTTAGATAGGTAGGCAGGTAGATGATAGATAGATAGATAGTGTAGCAGTTTGGCAGTTTGATGTAGTTATGAATTCCAAAAATAGATATTGGATTATGCTTGTAAACTGATCTGTTCATCTGGGCATGATTAAATTATAATTGGGGCTTTGATTGGGCCATGTCAGTAGGGTGTGGAACCCCACCCCTTGGTGGGTGGGGAATCAAAGATAAAAGGCATGGCAAAGGACAGAGTTGTAGTAGTTCTGATGTTGGAGTCTTGAGTTAGAGCCCTGCGAAGTAAGAGCTTGGTCATGAGGAAGGAGAGAAGGCCCCAGGAAAGACATGAGCCGTGTGCCTGAGAGTCTACAGCTGGCGTTGTGGAGAGAGGCAAAGCCTAGAGAGCCTCATAGCCCAGAGCTGACCTTGTGGAGATAGCAGACGAATTGAGCCTGGAGAGAAACAGAGCCTTGGCAAATGTCGGCAGCTGTCTTGCTCCAACACGTGGCAACGGACTTTGGTGAGGGAAGAAACTTACGCTTTATGGCCTGGTAATTGTGACCTTCTACCCCCAAATAAATACCCTTTATAAAGACCAACAGATTTCTGGTATTTTGCATCAACACCCCTTTGGCTGACTAAGATAGACAGATGATAGATAGATAGATAGATAGATAGATAGATAGATAGATAGATAGATAGATAGATAGATAGATAGATAGATAATGGGTGGTTAGATAGATTTTGCTGTGGTGACAAATTAACCTTCAGATCTCAAAGGCTTAAATAACAAGGATTTATTTCTTGTTCATATTCTAGGTCTAAAGTGATTTGGGTGAGGGCTCGTGTTTTACATAGTTTCTTAGGATTCCTGGCAGATCCATCTCGTGATGCTGCATCCAACAAGTGGCTTTCAGTGTGGCCAATGAAAGAGAAGAGACACTGTGGAGAACTCACACCTGTCCTTAATTGGTACATGTAACTTCCATTCCTGGCACACTGGCCAAATCTGGTCCATGGCCCTTCCTTACGTGCAAAGGGGGCTGGGAAATATAGGGAAGAACATAGAATATTTTGTGAGCATTACTGCATCTGCCACTGTAATAATTAACAGAGGTTGGTGAGCCCTGGAGTAGTCTGTACTCCCATCCTTTCACATGGAGTGGGTGTGTGTGGTTCCTATGGCATTGAAGTAAATTCTTCCTCTAGCCATCCTAAGAGGGATGTGACCAGGGGTGGGAGTTAAAGGAGTGAAGTGAAAAGGAACTCATGCAATGGAGAGGGCCTCTAAGAAACTCACAGATGTGCCCCACGAGAGAGCCAGCATTTAAACACCTACCATACACAGTCCTTGAGGCCAGGCAGTGTTAGCGAGAGAAGCAGTGGCAAACAACAGGAAAGAATTGCAAGCAATCACATGCCCAGTTAACTAACAGGCCCTTTTCCTTTGCTTCCTTATTCTTTCTCTCAGCACCTGACGTGAGTGGAGTTAGACTTTGTAGAGGGAGGAGAATAAATGACTCCAGAATAAAACCATTTCCAGCCAATCCTAAGTCCAAGATGGGATGGGGAAGGAGAACAGACGAGTGCATGATATACATGCACACACATCCAATGACCTAGACTAAAACCTAGTTGGCAATGGGGGAAAGAACACTTTAAATCAGATATAAGATTGCAGTTTAAACCCAGCCAGACTGGGATCTTGCTATGGTCGCCGGCAGAGGCAGATGGACCCCCACACAAAAGTTGGTTCTGATGTTGAGACTTGGGATACCACACGCATACCAAGAGGGTATGAAAGATGTATTACTGATATAACTGAGGACTCTGAGGAGAACAGGGCAGGCCTCTCAAGCAGGTCTGCAATGGTTTGAGCGAGCCAGGAAAGGAGACTGGCCTGACTTTATATCATGGGTAGGGAGTGGGCCTGGGTGAGAGAACCTGCACAAAGACAGGGGCTTGCATGGTGTGAATCTCCCACCAGTATCAAAGGAGGGAGCACCCAAACTTTCTTATCAGCCTGCCCAGATGTGGGACCCAAAGGAAGAGAAAGGCATAAATCCTCAACTCTGTCAACAGTCAAACTTCAGAAAATGGGAGCCAGACTCCTCATTACAACTCCTAATAACTGAAAGTGATGGGATACTATGGAATCTCCCTCAAGCTTTGGCTGAGGGTCAGAGAAAAAGTGAAAGTTTGCATTGGAAGAAAGGGAAGATGAGAAAGCTATGTCAAGTCTCCTTTATGGAGGAATGGGCTCGGAAATAGCTTGAGACTTGACTGATAGCTCAGTGCATGCCTTTGTTCCTATTACTACTTACGTGAGTTCATGAAGTTGAAGAGACTCTAAAAAGTGCTTTTATTTTATTAAAGGTCTGTTTAGTCGCGCACCACTCTATTAGCCTCTGTCTGAACAAGCATGACAGGAAAAGGGCAGTAAATAAGTCTTAGGTATAGGGCCTCGACTGACTAAAGCATCAGATATGATGCCTCACTGAGAGTTGGCGCACTAAGTGAAAGGCACAAGGTATCTTCAAGTGTATCGTCAACTAATGTTACATACCTTCATGGGTATTTGTGTCTTCTTCAAGGAAATTATTTCATTTAACATTTAATTAGCCCATGAAATAGTTTAAGGGCTTGCAATGGAGTTATTTAAAGAAGGAAGCCAAGTTTAGGAGAGAGGAGACTTGTATAGGAAAAAAACATGAATATGATAAAATAAATAGGTCTTCTACTCTCTTCCATAATGTTTAAAGGTTATTACCCTGTAACTTTAGGCCTTCAGATTTGGGGATTAAATAGAAGTTGTACAAAAGGACTGTGTTAGAGCCGGGATGATACATTTCCCCCCAACTTTTCCGTGCTATGTTTATCACCATAAATTCTGAATTTGCTTAGGGCTATTTCTAAATATGGCTAATAATCAGAATTACCTGGGGATCACATTAAAAATATGGATCTCCAAGTCTCACCCTAGACCTACTGCAGCAGAGTTTCTAGGAGAGAAGCCTATGGATTTGTTTTTTCAAAAAGTACCCCCAGATGATTATGACAGCAGGCAAATTTTGATGCCCTTTCAACATGTGGCATGGCTTTGAGCCTGTGTTGGACCGACTAAGGCCTCTGCCATCAGCTGAGGAAATCCTGGAGCAGCAGGAAAGAAAAACACCAGTTTTGAGAAAATAGGAACAGTCTAAAAGAACTTTTCTGGGTTTTGTTCCACCTGGTTGATTATACTTTGGACCTGCTGTGAAAAGAACCATATTTTGTTGGTGAATATACAGCTACTTTTGGTTATTTGGTAAGACTGTCTTGGTTTGGGTAGCCTTTCCTCTTTGTTTATCAGCGCCCTCTTCCATACCACCCACCATTAGGGCCAAGCTCACACGATATTGCCTCTTCAGAAATCAGCCTCCTCTCCTGACTGTGAGCTTCTTGAAGGCAGGGAGCAAGTGTTTTTATAATGTGGAGTTTCAGAAATTTGGACAGAGATTGTCAAATTAATGTAAGAATTCATGAATGAATTAATGCATGACTTCAAGAATTCATGAATGCAATGATTACATTACTTAAAAGAGTTCAAAATAATTATGAAATAGAATTAAAAACTCAGTCAGTAGATTTTTTCGAAGAGAGTTTATATGACCATTATTCCCAAAGAGTTACTTCTATATTCAACACCATAAAAATCCGAGCACTAAAGCTTATACATTATAAAAGGATGGTAAAACCTTCTCAAGTCTTCTATAAAGCAGCGGCTCAAAATTCCTAACATGAAAAACATCCTAAGAGGCAAGTGGTAAAACATGCCTATGTATATATATAACCTAAAAACATGTATGTGTCATATGAGAAAGCTTTATAAGTGGGAATTAGTGTGTTTACCATATTTCATTCATTTATTAGCTTGGGTTCCTGCCTGATGTTGCCATATTTCTCTTCATTGAAGAACTTTATGTTTGCCCATCTATTTATATGAACATCTGTGTTCATGCCAATTTTTTTTTCTTTATACAGTATCTAACATACCACACTACACACATTGGTACTTAATAAAGATTATTTGAGCATGAAGATTCGATTACTGGCAAATGGCTGTTGAATATTTAATAGAAGATGACAACTTTGCATTTAAATGTACACTCATTTTTAAAATGTTAACCAGAAATAGTTGGGGGAAAAGACCTTAAAGAATGAGCTCTCATGTTTCTGGGTTATGTCAGTAATAATTCTCTACTATATTAGTTCCTTCAAAGGTGAATGGTTTCTTATTATGATATAACCTTAACTTGCCATCTGTTGTGAAACAGTGTCTGAAGCTTAAAACTTAGGATTTTCAGCTTCACAAATTCTGCAACAATTATGAACTCGTACTGACTTCATCATTAAGTCTAGACAAGGTTAACAATCACCTGCCATTCTGTTAATGTGATTGTTCATCCGTGAACCTTACAAACTCCTGTAAGTAATTGTGATATTTGCTTTGAAAAACAAACATTCTTAAAAAGTTTCCGGGAGTGAAAATCCTATGACACATCAGGAAGACTCTGGGGTTTAAGAGGCACCTAAAAACCATCAAATCCAGCTTTCTGCGCCGCTGAAGGAGGGAGTAAACTTTCTCAACAAGCCTTACTAATCCAAAGTTCTTTCCAGCATCCCACACAAATCAATGTGGAAGATATTTCAGAAGTGAAGATAAAATTTACCCGTGGTAAAACAGTCAGGAGCTGTGATTTTATGAAATAACACTCTTGTGATTATGCTGCTATATGACTCTTACATGGTCCGACAATTCACAGAAACTTGCTGCTGTGGACAACATCTGCTGTTGCTATTTATGATTTGCTGAGTGTTTTTCTCAGTAGACTGTATACTTTGATTACTGGTAAAATAGTCAGCATCTTATGAACCGTAACTTGCTTTCCACATGGTTCTCGGTAATGAACAGAAATTTAATAATAATCACAGGTGTTTGCCTATGATAGGAGAGCATTTCCTAAGATGGTGTGGGGCCTACTGTGATTAAGAATGAAATCCAGTGTCCATTTCTCCTCTCTCTCTCTCTCTCTCTCTCTCTTTCTCTCTCTCTCTTCCTCCCTCCCCCCAACTGAGACTCAGCAAGTAAAAAGTACAGAAAGAATTCCAGCCCAGGAACGTGTGACCCCAAACACTGTGCTCCTAGTCACGATGGCCACAGCCATGTGTGGCCTGCTCCTCCATCCTCGCCAAGCTGACCTGAGCAAATGCCCACACCCTGCAGCCTGGTGCATCCGCCTTTGGGCTCTTCCTCAAATATACCACACTGGGCCTCTCTCTGACCCTACTGCATAATGCACAGTGGGAGACAGAGGAGGCTGCTCATCATGAATGTCCCATACTTTATCCATTGTTTATACATATTATTTTTTACATTATTATCCCCTTCAGTGAAGGCCTTCTGGGCTCAGAGTTTTATAGTCCCCAGCAACTCCAACCACGTAAATATATTATCTCATGGTGAAAACCACACTTTATCCCTTGGATCTGCCCTTTCCACATTTACGAAATGCATCCAATTTAATGAGAACAGGTCTAGGCAATCATAGGTCATAGGTGAAAAGGTCTTTACTTTGGGTGCATTTCACATAATAGAAATTATTCTCAAAGGAGGGCTGTCAGTTTAAAATATACAATTTGGGGAGATATACCACTGACTCTCCCACTGAGCTGTTCTTTCCTACACAGGCAAATGTGTCTTTTCAAAGAGCTGGGCTTCACATTGCAGTCAGGGCATGGATATGTGTGGTCTTATAATAATCAAAAAGCCACCCAGTTGTGCAGCCTTTCATTCTCTCATTCAGTCATTGTCTTCCCTTTTCAGCCTTTCAGAGGAAGAAAAATATTATTCCCCATGGCAACGTCTAAAAAATTAGATTGGGGCCATTTAGGCAGGAATTTGAGAATGAAAGCAGGGATTTTTTTAAGTAGTAGCAAGCTAACTCTGAAGTGCTCTGTCATAGAAAAGATTTAAGAAAAAAGCATTATAGACCTAAGATTTGCTAGAGACAAGTTATCATTTATCACTCTTTCCCTCCCTGCCCCTTTTCTTTCTTTGTATTTTCTGTTTCTCCCTTCTTATTCTTTGTTCCCTCTTTCATTCCTTCTTTTGCAAACTTTTATTGAGTATCTACTATATTCTAATCCCTAATGGGATGAGGGGTACACCTACACCTTTAGATGGGACTGTATATGGCTAATACATGGCACTACATAATTGAAAATAAGAAGAATGCAGAGGCTTTAGAACAGTGGTTCTCAGCCATGGCTGTAATTAGAATCACTAGGATAGCTTTTTAAAAAAATAACAATGCACCCTAGAATAAATGAATCAGAATTTCTGAAGGATGGTACCTAGGGTTTTTTTTTTTTTTCAGGATTGAAAACCACTATGTTAGATGGAGAATACAAAAGGAAAGAAGAGTACAAGAAGAAAGGGGAAGCGTGCTTCTCTGTTCTTCTAATGTGCCTGTGTTTCCTGTTACAAGCCTGAGAGCACCTGGCGGCATGTGGCAGATCAAAATAAATAAACAACACAAATACCAGTTAGCTTTCTTAAAGTAAACAAGGCAAAATATCTTCTATTCTTCTACCAAGTTATACTATAGTGATTACATGGAAATCTGTTGACCTTTGAAATTGCAGTTTACAGACTCTGAACTGACCGACTTGTCCTCCCATCAGTGGCCAATAGCTGAATAAGCAAGGCTGAGAAGGTATCTCCTAACCCAGCAGTCCACTGGCCTTTCAGAGCTCCACCTTTTGCTTCATGGATTTCAAATTGTAAAGAGTGAATCTCATGGAGAACAGCAAGGATTGGAGACTTGGGAGGAAAACAAGTTGTCCTTCTATGGGCAGCAGAACTTCAGATACCAGTCAGAAGACATTTGTGCAACAAGTATCCAGCCTTGGAGGAGGAGGAGGAAACTGAAGCACAGAGTTTGGGTGACTTACCAAGCTCCCAAGTTCTTATCCTGTGCTTCCTTGAAACCCAGATATCCAGACTCCATCCCTATGTTTCTCTACTATGATGCCTCGTTACGGAATGAACCACCATTTTAGTAAAATAGCAAGCATCAGCCATGAAAGTAGAGAAGGCAGGTCTCTCAATTAACATTAAAAAACATTTATTATAACCTGCATGCATGGAAGTGGGGAAACTATTAAGAGTTCAAGCTGAAGATGGAATATAAACTAGAGGGCAACAAGCATAATTTGGGACTGAGGAGGTAGAATAATTGCTGGGCAGAAAAAAAAGCCACAGTATCTATCTCCATGTGCATCCAATGAAACCTACCTACAATTGTTTTGTGGACTGTCAATGACTTCAGGGTGTCTTTGTGTATCTATGTAGAACTGTGAGAATGACTCTAGGTCTAACTGTGCCTTATAGCATGGAAGTGCCAGCACATAGAGTGGTGTTTGCAAATGAAGGACAAGTAGAGCCAAGTTGATACCATTCCTTAATGATACCTGAGGTGTTTGGCTGAGAAACCATGTGCTTCATATTGTAATGGAAATTGTTGGCTATGCCTGAGCTTGAGTCACGTTTATGAAATCCCCTTGCTATTTTTGGGCAGGGGATGGGATGTGAGAGAGAAAGGGGTAGGAGAAGAGGTGATAAAAGAGTGACTGGCATGCAGAAATTTATCCGGGCTCTTATAAATTGATACTTCTGGTTTTGTGGAGGTAGTTGTGTTCTTTGTCCAGTAGGTAATTATAGGTGATGAGGCAGGTAAGCACTAGAGGAGGATGTTGCTGATGTGATTTTTATGTCCTGTCTTTAAGGCAGACTATATAGAGGAAAAGAACTGGTCTTGGCTCCGTCCAGCCTGAATAGGTTGTTGATGTCCTATGACAGTTAAGATCCAATGATCCAAAACATATTGATGGTGAACTACCATGGTCAATATAAATATCCTGCTGAGGCCATGAAGCAAGACCACCCTCCAAATGGTACATGTGGGGTTTTGCATTATGGAAATAGGCATTCCTTCTGCCACTCAACTGAGAGTAGATCATTCCTGGAACAGGAATATGGCCTGGAATAAATCCTAGGTTTGTGAAAGTAAGATACCCCTCTTCTCTCTAGGCTTTGCCATGATTGGTCATGGGCTCCAGAACCCAGGTGCTCAAAATGCTCCTGATGACGGTAATGAACTGATCTCTACTAGGTAAGAAGGAGCCAGAGGCCAGAAAGGAAGTGACTCTGCGGATGATCCAGAGTACTTCCCTTCCATCATCCTTGCTATTCAAATATGTCATTTAAAATTTTACAACTTTGTCTTAAAGATACTGTGGGAATTAGGGAAAGGACCTGCTTCACGCAGGGGACAGAGAAATCAAGTGAAGATGTGGGATCCCCACTCTAAAGACAGAGTAGTGGTAGCAGAAACAGACACTCCGAAGTACAGCCAGACCCAGCAGAGTGCTGTGCTCTCACCAAGGGTCAATGACAGCAAAAACAGAAGACTCAGAGAATATGAGGGACCTGATTCTGAATAGCAAGGAAGCAGCAATGGGAATGCTCAGAGGTAGTGGCCAAGGTGCAAGTGGAGGCTCTGAGTGGTTATCAGTTGGGGTGTAAATGGAAATATGACCTCAGGTAGCCTCAAATTAGTGAGGTTTATACTCTGACTGGCAATATCCTTATGAGATGATCCAGGAACCAAGCAAATTTTCTAAACATGTTGCCAAACATTGGCATCTATTGTCCTTACAAGCTAGGTCTGATCGTCAAAACTACTAAGAAGCATGAAGTATGTGTTTATGTGCCACACACAGTGCTAACTCTTGACAATCTTTATGATAACATTATGAGCTTTGTATTACAAGCCTCTTTTTTGCTGATGAGAAATGTGAGGCTTTAAAAGGTTAAGTAAATTGCCCCAAACCAACAGCTAATAAGTACTGGAGCTGGAAGCAAACAGAGATCACTTATTCCCAAGCCTGAACTCTTGACCACCACGTTATTCTGTCCACTAGGGACCAAAGATGAAGCTGGGGGGTGGTGTTGGGGGGGTGGAGAAGAGAAAATAAAGAGAGATGTAGAACTAGTATAATATACTTCTACAATTTTAGGACTTATCGTAAACATAATTTCTTTTCAGGGAAAAAAATATTTAAAGTATGTCAACTGTAAGATTCATCCTGGTTTCAGAACTATTTAAATGAGAAAAAAAAATGAGTATCATAGACTATGTGAAATATATTATGTTAAGCACTTCCCAAGTTCCAAGGCCTTTGCATATGATCTCACTTATTATTCATAATGATCCTCAGAGAAGTAAAAGATTTGCTCAGTTATGTAACTGGTTAGTGACAGCACCAGAATTTAACCCCTATCTCCTTGAGTATTAACTTGATGTTTAGGGAGTAGAAAGCCTCCACTCCCATTTTTTTCTCCTACAACAAGATCTCATGACTGTATTCTTTAAAGAATGTTTTTAGATGTGATTTCCGTAATTGCTGCTCCTGAAAGCAATGTAGGTGAGAGTTGTGCAATCGCCTTTAGACATTTGGATGCATTAGAGAAAATGATAACGGCTTCTGCAATTTACCTAGTAACCACACCTTTCAAGAATTTCCTTTAGAGCCAAGTTACTTAAGTGATTTTTAACCAGTTTCCTTTGGAACCCAACACTGACATTTTTTCAAGGAGTCACTCTTGAAGAGTTATTATTTCTTATCGAGAAAAGATATAAATATACTTCAGTGTGTCATCTTCTCTCGATATGCAATATTTTTCCTGGTTTATGCACATTTGGAAACTGCAATAAATGTTTTTGGAAAAATTAATTTAATTGAAATTGCTACTTATTACCTTATGGTTAAAGGAGTTAAATGTAACTTCCTAAAAATTTCCAGCTTATTACTAAAGCATAGCTTAACTACAAGGGGTATTTGTCTCACTGAGAAACAGAATTCTGGAAACAAACTCAATAGCCACAGAGGAGGGTTTATAATGGAAAGAGATTGTTGGAAAGTGATGAGCTACACACACAGAGACACACACAAATATAGATAGATAGACAGACAGATAGATAGATAGATGATAGAAAGATAGATGATAGATGGTAGAGAGATAGAAAGATAGAGAGGTGATAGTTTTGCACACACATATACAAATATGCACTTGAAGGAACCATTTGAACTCCCAAAAAGTAATGAATATAAAAATACTGCTAAATACATATACACATTATCACAGGCATACACACGTTTTCATACGTATACACACGTACACACACACATACTGTTCTTCAAAGAATGGTCCTGAAAAATTGAATATAAATTGAATTTTTTGTTTATATTGATTTTGATTAACTTGATGAGCCCAATATTTAATTGAAGGGCTTTTTTGAAATGTTAAGAATCCTTGGGCAATTTATATGATTTTCAAGTAGAACGTGTTAAAAATTTAGTTTTCTTAAAGCAAGAATCTGTATTTTTAATATATATATGTATTGCATTTATTCTATAAATATGTCAGTCACTCAATGGGTATTTACTTAGCACCTACTGTGTACCAAGCACTCTGCCAGGTGCTGGAGAAGCCATATATATCTACACACACAGAGAGAATTAAGGTATGAATTTGTAATGAGCAACTTATTGAAATAAATTTCTATGGCCTCCCAGCAGTCTGTCTTTGGGAAGCTATTAAATACCTCATGGAACTGAGCTCTCCTGGGCACTATTAGCAACATAGTCTATCCTTAATCTCAGTCGTTTAGTCTAGACCAGACATTTACACTTGATTCCCATATGCAAATTTAAGCCCATGGCCAGATAGTCAAATATAGTCATTTAAAGTCCACTTCGCAACTTCAGAATCAACAATAGACTGAGAACATTAGTACATGCAGAAATATACATGTTCAGATCTTTAAAAATTTTACTGCTACTAGTAGGCTACAGAGAAAAACTAAAGACACCTGGTCAAGAACATTTCCGTGTATTTTAACAATTTCTTCTCTGTGAGTCAAATATGGTGTGCTTTTAAAACTCCTTCAGCAGTTAAGTAATACCAAGAAATTGGCCCCCTCCAGCAAGAAATTACTTTGATATTCACCAAAACACAACAACAAACTGGCTGTCAAGTTTGGCAACCATTGGAAAAAAGGCGGGCCTCCTCTCTGAACCTTGAATGGAACCATTATTTTTCCTCCACTAGAAGCCATCATCGCTCTTTCAACATAAGGAAGGTCACACCATCTTTCACAAAAGATTTGCCTGCTTGTAATTACTGCCTGCAGCGTACAGACAAACGCAATCTTTTAAAATGCTAACTGTGTTATACTTAAACCCGAGGGACCCAGTGGTACAAATGTAACGCGGCCTCACCAGTTTGTCTTCGCGAGACCTTACAGTGCTGATTGAAAACAGCTGAACTAAATCAACAGTTACCTTGAGCCAGGGGCCTTTGGAGAGCAATTAGAGTCAAGGCTTGGGTTTTGAACCCAATATGCTCTGTCAGTCTCAATGATTTGTGTTTGTTGTACTCAGTCTCATTTCCTGCATGAAATATGAGGCTGTATAAAGAGGAAAAATTCCCAAGATTAAAAAATATTTGACCTCAGTGCATTTGTGAGCATGGAAGTACACATGTCTAAATGACCATTTTGGTTTGTAGTACAAAGTTCTATTGATGTTGGCAGCCGGAGCTTCCCAGTCTCCAAGCCACATGAATGGTTTCAAGTTTCAGCCAAAAAATGTTTTCCACATGCTTTAGTGTGGGCCAATTTACACAGTAGATTTCGTGGAGACTGCGGCCAAGTGCTTCATAAAGGGCTGCCTTCTTTGGGATCAGGGAAACCACAACAGACACATTGCTAATGCAATCTAATTATCTGCTTGAATATTTTTCCAGATGTATCCAATGTCTAAAAATACTGTAATAAAAAAGGTATTATTTGGCTCCCTCGACTGAAACAGTGGCATAAAGAACCTGTTTGTCTAGAGGGAAAGTTATGACATTGTACTTCTACGACTACATTTAAATCAGTCAAACAAAACCGTACCCACAGGGTGGGCACACTTCCTATTTGAATGAGTCTTCCCAAGCAAGACTTTAGTATAAGAAATGACTCCTTTATATAAAGGGATGACCCTCTCACTTATAAGTTAATTCCTCTCATTTGTGGTTTCATAATTTGATTGAGGTTGGTTAGTGTCATTCATGACAAAGAGATCCCATGCTTTTCCCACACAGCTCATTGTGTACCTCACACAACAGGACAGCAGGTCATTTCCTTCCTGCCAGGGGAAAAAAAAAAGCTTTTGACTAACAAGTTGAGATTTTCACCCTGTCCCCATAGAAAAACTGGCTGTTCTGAAGGTCTTAATGTTTCCCTTTTGTTTTCCTTCAGCGGAATTTATTTGTATATAGCAAGGCCCATACTTCAGCCTAGTTTCCTTTGTGATATTTGGATCTCAGCTAGTCCAGCAGATACATGATGTTATGCCAGGTTATTGTTCAAGTTATTGGCAACGATGTTCATCGTTAACGTATCCAACTGCCTAGGAAAATACAAGCACATTCGGTAGGCATTTGTTGAACTAAATTGAGGTCAGTTGTACCAACTTGTTTCTTTATACATCCTTTTAACAAAGACTTTAGAATGGACTATAAGATTCCAAATAAATAACCAAGGCTGGGCAAAACACACACACACATTTTTCCAAAAAGCTGAAAAACAGGAATTTTTTTTTATCTTTGTCTTTTATTTTTCAATCCTCTATCTAACAACAAAGGGTGGGGGGAGGCGGTGAATCTGCACTACATCTTTTAGCAAATAATAAATCAGAGGCATGACATTACCTTCACTGCTTTAACTCGTCTCAGTCATAGTCATAAAACCACCATTCCAGCTTCCCCAATTTCCATACTGCACCACTGGAATGAACTCATATGCCGAACACAGAGACGCCTTTAAATAGCTAAATACACCGAAGTTGTAGCTGAAACACAAGAAAAAGAAAGCCAAGTGCCAAGAACTCTGTGTGAGCTAGTGATGAGCAAGGGAGTCCCTTTCCCCTTCCAGTCCCTCACCTCACCACCCTGCCATTCCATTGTCCTTGCATTGAGAGTTTTTACTGATTGATTTGACTCTTCCATTGTTTCATGTGAAATCTTGGAACATATCCTCATTCTCTCCACTGTCCACTCCCTCACACAGCTAGGATGTGGTTTCAAAATATTGTTCCTAGGTCTCTAAAAGATGTCCCTAAGGAATGAGGTCACTTGGATTTTCCAATTAGAAAAAATAAACAGTTATATTCCTCTGGCAATCCTTTTTTTTCATCATGTGACCCTCCTCTAATAGCAATATGTGATTATCTTATTTCTACGTGCTATCAGGTTGTTATGAGAACAGTGGGGGCAGACGAGATGCAATAAGATGCTAGTCACTTTGGCAAATAGAGAGTATTTTATTCAAAAGTGGGCTGTGTGTCAAACGTGTATTTATAATTCAGTTGTTGAAATTCAGTTTGTGCTTTCTTGTAGAAGGAATGTTATAAATAGGAGATAAGCTTTCATCTGAGAACACAAAGACTTTTTTTTAACCCATAATGTATTTAAAGGATTGTATTAGGTTAAAAAGTCTTTGTGTTCTTCGATGCAAACCTACCTCTAGTTGATATGGGGACATGAGAACAAAGATTAAAGGAATAAGAAGAAGGTGGGCTGGAAGGGGAGTGTTTCTTCTCACATTACTAGTAGAATTATCCCAAGCAACATTTTGGAAGAGGCAAGTTAATCTAGATCCCTCTTCTAGAAACTCATCTTTAATTTTTCTCTTACCATCTCACAGTCATTTTTCAGGTCCTCATATTTTTATGTTTCCTTAAACTTTTTTTTTTAAATTGTGAAATCCTCCTTTCTTTTTGTTTTAAGTGAAGAACCAAATTATGTACAGCCCTTCACTCATCTTAATCAAAATTCCTTGGTGTCATCAGAAATAATGCCTAGCCTTCAAAATAATTTGCACTGACATATGAATAAATCTCTTAACCACCCCAGACTATTTGCATTTTAAAATAGGATTAACCCCAAAGAATCTTCCATTTGTGAATGTCGGCAGTGTGCCAAAATTGAAAAAAAAAATTAAATTAGAGAAAACAAGATTTAGCATCTGGGTCTCAACTGACAGGTAGGCCTGCCCAACTTTTGCCTCTGCTCTTGAAGAAAGTATTCTTGCTTTTCACATATAATTCTCTCCCCTAAAGCTCTGCATATCAGAGAATGGATCCCAGAGCTACAGTATCTGGGTATCCTTTAGTGAAGTTGTCTGCCTTCACTAATTTCCTTTGTCTGACAATGTCATTAGCACATGGGGTGATTGTAAACTCAACACCGGCTGCGGTAGGAAATAGGGTGGAGCTCTGAGATCTAAATTTAAGTCTTGGAAAATGCTATCTATAATCTTCATGATTGCTTTGTGCAACTAGAACCATGACACTTTTTTTTTTTTTCAGTTTGTCAATAGAGCAAGCTAAGAAATGGGGCATTTTGAACTGAATTGATGGGAACTTGACTTTTAAACTATCCTAAAACTGACTGTTTTTGTTTTGGGAAGTTTTGGTTTTGGATTGCATAGTTATGAAGATCACAACATGACACTGAGCAATGATTCTCAAAGTGTGATCCATAAATTACTTGTATCCTCTGGCAGTTCTCCAGGAAGTGGCTTGGAAATTTCCAAGGAAAAAGAAATAAAAAAATCTTTACTCATAAATATTTACCAAATTTAAAATGTAAGATTAATTATAATTTTCACCAAGGTCAGCTATGTTCTTGCTAGATATTAACACCCTAAAGGTTTAGATGTGTTTGACAGTTTTCTGTTATTCCTTCCTTATATTTTTGATTCTTCTATCAAGCTGGTTGACTTAAAATGAGTCTCTATTTAGAAAAATTTAGTATTTCTTAAGGTATCCTTCAACCCTCACTACTGTCCCTTCTATGGATTCATTGGGGGAATATATTACAATGTCTATTTTTTTCCTCCATTTTTTTTATTTTTTAAAAGATATTTCAATTACATAAATGTTTCAAAGAATATATAGGGGATTCCCATATGACCTGCTCCCCATACCTCCCACATTTTCCCACATTAGCAACATCTTTCATCAGTGTGGTACATTCAGTGCAATTGATAAACACACTTTGGAGCATTGCCACTAAGCATGGATTATAGTTTACATTGTAGTAAATTGCTTTTTAAACTTGGTTAAATAGTGGCATGAAGTCACCAGAGCTTTGCATGCAAGTACTATGTAACTTTCTGGCTAAAATATATATATATATATATATTTTTTTTTCTTTGAAAATATTTTCCAGCATCAAATTGCTGGGTTTTATTGCAAAAGAAAGTGGGGATATCAAAACAACAGAGGCATAATTCAGAAGTTAAACTCCTTGCAGCAGAAACAGGTTTAGATGTGAATCATACTTTTTTGAAGTAGCTGATAAAACTAGCTGCAAAGTTAATAAATAATGAGCTCAAAGTAGACGCATAACAAATATGGGAAAAAATTCCTTATCATATGGTAATTGTATGTCATGGAACATTAACAGCATGTAATGTGTGTGCTCTGAGAGCCATTTTGCTTTTCAATTGGCAAAACTCCTGCTGTGTAAGGTATGAATCAGATCTTGGCTAACATGTGGTATGTGCGTAGAGGAGCAGTGCTTGACGATTTTTATGTTCTGTTAGTCATTCAAAATCCAGAGAAGATTTCCAGTCTGTCATGGTTGTTTTTGTGAGGTATGATGAGAAAAAAGAGTCTTAGTTCTGTTCTTAACAGGGCAGCAGGCATGTATATGGCAAGGAAAAGGAATGCCACACAATAAAGCACTTAGTGTGGCTGGCTATAGCCCAGTGGATAGGGCACCGGTACACCACATGGGAGGTCC
>PVKH010014198.1:0-16577 GCA_004027955.1 Chaetophractus vellerosus
GAATGGACACAGAAACAGCAAAAACGGAGGGGGGGGGGGGCGGACACAGACAAATGGATAAAAGTAAATAAATAAATAAATAAATAAATAAACCCTTTAAAAAATGTATAGGGGAGGAAGATACAGACTATAGTTAGTAGTAATACTTTGACAATGCTCTTCATGATTTTTTAACAAATGTTTCACAACAATGCAGGGTGTTCGTGGGGATATGATGTGTGGGAGCCCTGTATGATGTTATACATGTTTGTTTTGTAAGATCACGATGTTTACTGGAAAAAAAAAAAAAAGATATATTTAAAAGTTTGAGGGAAGCGGATGTAGCTCAAGCAGTTGGGCATCCACCTACCACACGGGAAGGCCCGGGTTAGAGACCCAGTGCCTCCTAAAGAAGACAAGCAAGACAGCGAGCTGACGCGATGGGCTGGCGCGACAAACTGACACAACAAGATGACATAACGAAGAGACACAAGGAGGAAACACACAACGAAAGACAAAAGAAGCAGGGAGCAGAGGTGACTCAAGTGATTAGGCTCCTCCCTTCCACACGAGAGGTCCCGGGTTCGGTTCCTGATGCCTCCTAAAAAGATGACAAGCACACAACAGACAGACACAGAGAGCAGGCAGTGAGCGCAAACAACGAGGAGGTGGGGGTTAGAAATAAATTAAATAAATCTTAAAAAAAAAAAAAAAGTTTGGGCATATCATGCAAATGTTACCTCTAATCACACAGCAAAAACACAGAAGTACACAGGGACTATATGCTGGAGCAACAAAAGGAAGTTCAAATCTAGCGTATTGGCTAGATATTTATTTTCATTATAATTTCTTCCTTGATTTCTTCTGGAATCAATCAAAATCTCTTTAGTTCCTAACCTACAGGGGTCTGGGTAAAATATATATCAAAAGAGGTACTTTATACTTATTATTTATGATTCTTCTCTTTGGTTGCCCACCATAGATGATTTAAGCTCTTTCAATAACCACTTCTAGGGAATTTAAGGTGTCAGATGGTTCTCAGTGAGGTACTGTATTTTCTGCTGTGTCCATTTCGTGTATCTCTGCATTGGTGTCTAAAAAACATGACCCATGAATAGATTTCACATCCTAGAACTCTCTGCTGGGAGTGGAGAAGAAGGGTGGCTAGCACAAATCAACAATATTCTAAGAGTTCTACGGTCATTCAAAACCCAGCCAGACTTTCATTCCTTCAAAACACTCCATTATACTTAACAGTTTAGAGAAAGCAATACAATGTGAAGAACTGAATCCTGTTTCAGTTCTGAATCCTGAGCTATGAAGGCCAAGAAAGCTAAGAGGTGACTTTTAACTGAATCTATTCTTCACTTAAATTCTGTGCATCTGAGTTTTTCTCTTCAAAGAATCAAAGACAGCAACACTAACCCCAGACTACATTTCAGACAAACTAAAAGTGAAGTAAATATATACTGTAAATAAAAGTACTGATCAAAAGCATACTATTTGAAGGAAAAACTAGGAAAAAAAGCTCATTTACTTATTCACAATTGTAGGGTAAGTGCTGTACCTGAGAAGATCTACAAAATCCCAAAACGGAGAAGCACTTTCCCTCTGATTTATATTTCATTTGTTCCTCATCCACTTTAGAAAAAGGAACTATATCACTTCCATAGCAGAACCCTAGATAGAGAACAAGAGAAGAGCATCTGTTAAGCATATGGGCCCTCATTTTCTACAAGCTGACATTAGTTCTATGCATACATTAACAATATATTCACACTCCAGAGCAAGCCTCCATATACTAGTCTCTGGAATCAAATTACTGCCCCTTGTGATCAATGGGGAAAAAGAAGCAGCAGATACACAAACAACATATACATTATACAGACAATTAAAATTTAATTACATTTTTATGTACATTTTCTGCAATCTAGTTACCTTAATGATTACCCAGCCTAGAAGAAAGAATGAAGCAAACGCAATGTACTAGTTACTCTCCAAAGATAAACCACGGTTGACTAAAGTACAAGTATGATTTGTAAACATAGTAATAAGAACACATTTATTCGGAAACCTGGAGACCCAGAGAGAAAAATGCCCACAGGAAATTTCTGGAATAAAACATTCCCCAAAACACATACAATTGCCTAATGGAAGAAGACCAAACTCTTTTTCTATTTAGAAATATTCAACCGAAAACTTGCATAAATTTATTTGACTTTTGGGATTTGATTTTATATTTACTTCTTTTTAATTATTTAGGATATTCATTGAAATATGGTTTCCTGGCTTATAAAAAAAACCTTCCACCACTGTTCCATGGCCTCTGTTCTATGGAATATCAAGCCCTTTCAATATACAGTACCTTGTGTGTTTGGTGGAGAAGGAGCATCAAAATATGAGCATTCTAGCCTTGGGTAAATGGAAAGAAAAAGCATGCATATCTTTATGCTAAGAAATGAGGAAACTAATGTGTCTGGGGATAAGTTGTGTGATCTGGTGATTATTTGTTACTGTCAGTCTGCTGATGCTGTCAAGTATTTAATTAAAAAGAAACAAATTTCTATTTCCATATATGTCTTTTTAAGACAGCTGGTGAAGAAAACAAAACAAAAATCCTAGCAAAAAATTAACAGTAGAGAAACATATGGCACATGATTAAGAGTGCTGTCTAAATCAAATGTTTTTTCTAACTTTTCTCTGTCATCAGTCATCTTCCTGAGCAGTTTAACAGAAACCTGAAAATTCTAATTAAGACTGTTATGACTTCTGGTTCATCTACTTGAAGGGCAATTAAATAATTCCAACCTTTGTACCTGGCAAAAAGTAAGTAATACAACACATAATAATTTCTTTTGCCCAAATGTGTATATTCATCCCTTTGTCTAATAAAGAGAACTGTATATATTAGAGTATAGAAGAGAGATGACAAAGTAACTGCAAAAAGAGAAATGTGTACTTCTACACTATTAGAATTTCTAATCCCTCCCTCTTCATTTCCCCACGAATAAACTTCCTTTTTTACCAAAGCAATCACAGCTGCTTTCTCTGGTTACAAACAAAAGAATTGGCACCCTCATGGCCACTCCCTTTTCCTTCCAACCCATTCTATATCCAGCTGTTATATTAATCTCCCTAAAACACAGCCCCAATCATGACATTCTGCTCTTTAAAACTATAAATGATCCATTTGCTTTCAAATTAAGTATAAACTCTTCAGACTATCTTTCAAAGTCTTCACAATTCAGTTCTAATTCAGAATAGTATGTAGAAGTACAGTCTGATGTGAGACAGCTCTGAGTTGAGTTCTAGCTCTCAAACCTGCTGGCTGTGTGACTTTGAATAAGTTAACGATCATCTTTTAGCCACAATTCCCTTATATGAAAAACGGAATAACAAGAGTGCCTACTTCATAAGGCCATTGTGAAGGTTAAGAGAAAATACAAGGTGTCTATTAGATACTGTCCTTGAAAATTAATTTGTATATGTCCAATAAACCAACCTGACTTGACTACTTGATTAGCAAGCAATGGAGTCATGATTCTGTTCCAGGTCTGACCTCAAAATTCATGTTCTTGACCACACAATACTACTGAATTGATCTGCTACACTCTACACATAACAGGTCAGGAGAAAGAAAGTCACCCATACCCATCCTCCAACAAACAAATATACTAAAACACTGAGATATGGTGTCACAGGTGAAAAAAAAATTTTTTTTAAGGCTGGCAAATTAAAATTACACTGGGCAGTACACAGCCTGGCAATAAATTTAACTAAAGAACTTGGTTGCTATCTTAACTATCATTTAGTATCTTAGAATTTTAACTCTTGAACATTCAGACACTCTCAACTAGTTTCTAAGGCCTTTGAATAGAAATGTCATTTAGATAAACAATTCAATGCCAAATAGGCATGATATATGAAGTACAATCTTAAAAAATCCTAGTGAATATAAAGCAATATAACAAATAGAAATAATTTTTCTTGTCCTCTGAATTAACTTAAGGGAGCAAATCTGGCAGGAAATAGAATAAACACCATGAAAGTATTAAAAAAAAAAAAAGAGTAAACAAAAAAGCTTGCTTCGGCCATATTACTGTAAGTATTCTCCTAGGTAGTGAGTTTCAAACTTTAAAATCAAGCCGAGTATGAAATCCTGCTACTTGGGACATTTACAACTCAGAGAGAAAGAACATACTCCTGGGAACTATCCTGCCCAAGATCCAACAGGTGACCTAAAAGTTTTTACCTAGTGTCGCATGATCCCCTCAGGTTTCTGTGTCTATAACTGGAGGAAGTATCTCTGAACAATAGTAATACAAATCTTAGCTGACCTAATAACACCTTGAAGAAAATCTCTATTAGGCAAAAGTGAAAATTCTTATTGGCATACCTTGAATAGTATCCTCCTTTGGAACTTCAGTTTCATCATCATCATTTAAGCAATAAACTGTTTCTTTTTGTATATCTTCTTTTTTTAGGGTTCTTGCATCCACAACTGACCAAGTCTTTCTAAGTTTCTCCTGCAGAATCTTATTTCCAAAAGAAAAATAAAGGGGAAACAAGGAAAGCTAGGGATTTTGACTGAAAGAAGAAAAGCTAATATACTTTCTAGTTCACAGACAAAAATCCAGAATAATTAAACATGCTACATTATTTTGTTTGCTCTTGCCTATTATGGATGTCTTCCTGGGGATACTGTTCTAGGCCTTGATGGGCCCTGAAATAAATAAAAACTACTGCAAGGTTTTCATGAATGTGCCAAGTCTCTGAATATACAAAAAAAAAAAAAAAAAAAAAAAAACCCACCTGAATATATAAAAACATGTTTAATCCTATTAAAAAAAAATGTATAGGGGAGGAAGATTCAGACTATGGTTGGTGATGGTACTTTGATGGTGCTCTTTTGTGATTAGTTAATGGATGTTTCACAACAATGGTGTTTGGGGAGGGGGGGTGATGTGTGAGAGCCCTGTATGATGTTATACATGTTTGTTTTGTAAGTTCACGATGTTTACTGAACACTTACAGTTTATGTATGTTCATGGATGAATGATATACTTCAATAAATTGTTTTTTTAAAAAAACATGTTTTGTACTCTTTAATATGTACTAAATATGAAGAATAAACGCATGGAGTTAAAACCTGGAGTATAGGTTATTAGGAGATAAGAGGAGGGCTGAGAAGGACTACTGATGCTTAATGTATGCAGAAGTTTTAATTAACTTGACTGTAAAAGTGTGGATATGGATAGAGTTGACGGTAACACATTATAGTGAATAGCAGCTGTTTTATAAATGGGATTGTGGCTGGAAAGGGGAGTCTAGGGATGTAAATGTAAACTGAAAGAAAGCTAAAGAATAATCTAGGGACTGAATAACACAGTGAACCCAGAGGAGGATGAGAATTTTGGTTGATGGTACAGATATAAGAGTGTCCTTCTGTGAGCTAGAGCAGCTGTATGTCATTATTGCAAGGTGGTGGAAATGTGAAGAAACATGGGAAAAAATACAATTGGTATGACCTATGGACTGTGGTTAACAGCAATACTGTAATATCCATGCATTTATGCCAAAGATGTACTGTGTTGATATATGGAAAAAGTGTGCCAAATGTATACTATGGACCATGGTTGGTGGTAAAAGTCTGATATTATTTCATAATCCATAACAAATGTTCCACCAGTGTAGTGTGTTGAGGAAGGGGTGTTGTATGGGAATTTTACACGTGTATGATTGTTTTGTAAGTTTACAACTTCTGCAATAAAAATATATTTTAAAACATAATAATAGGGTGGGTTGTGGGAAAAATGCACCAAATATAAGAGATGGACTATAGTTAGTAATAAGATTTTTATGATATTCTTACATAATTTGTAACAAATGTCTCACAACAATGCAAGGTGTTGGTGGCGGGTTGATGTATGGGACACTTGTATGATGTTATGCATGTTTGTTTTATAAGTTCACAACTTTTACCATACTTATTTTTTATGTATGTTCATGTATGAATGATATACTTCAATAAAATCTAAAAAAACAAAAGCATGTTTTGTGTATTTATTTTGTACATTTATAGAAAAAAAAGGCAAGGAGGCTCATATAGAGGTATAGATCAGACTCCAATTCAGACTGGAATTTCATCAAATAATCAAGAACAATTCATTTTTGAAAGTATACTATTATGTACACATGTACATATATTACAAAAGCTAATTTCACAATAACAACTCATCATTTTTGGCTATTTCACAGATGATGTTACTACCAGATCATTACTAATTAAATTAGGTGTGACTAAGTCTCCAAAACTCTGAACTTCTTAGCTGGTGCCTATCTATATTTCTGCTATGATTCTCAATGGACATAATGCATTTCATTTTCTTTCTTTTTTTTTAAAAAAAGGCCTATAACCCATGATTATCTCTCAATTATGTATAGAGAGAAAGAAGAGAAAGGAGGGAGTCAAACTCTATTACATTACAGACAATTCTTAAAACTTCCTCTCCTAGCCTGCCTTTTACATAGAAGCTAAATAGAGATTTAATGAATAGGGAGAGCATCTAGAGAATCAGTAATTATACTGAATAACCCACACATGAATTTCTAATTCTTTATGTAAGCATATCTATCTGTCAGGTAACATTTTTAAAAAAATAATTTGTATTTACCACTTACTGATTTATAGGCCGTAATCTTTATTGACAAATTGGAGCCAATGGTCAGTTGACAGGACCAGGGCACGGAAAATCGATTAATTTTCTTAAAGACACACAGTTGTTGCAGACTCTCACTTAATAAAGAAAAATATATAATGAAAGCAACAATTTTAATATGTTAATGTGCTGGATGATTCATTTCATTTTCTTGAATGAGGAGTGAGCTGTTGCTGATCATAAATAAAGAAAAAGCAAAAGATGGCAGAAAAATGGCAACCACAAGTTGGAAAAGAGCCAGAATACAAGTGAGATAGCTTAGGAGAAAGGAGTTGAATTACTTTAGCGCAGGTGAAAATGAACATCTCTGTCTTCCCCTACACAATCTTATCTTTCCACTCAGTCAGTGGTTCTTAGCTTTTTTCCTGGACTGAGAACACTTTGAGAATATCATGAAAGCACATTCATAAATGAGTTTGCACCAGGTACTAAACCCTAACTCCCCGGAAACCATGTACCTGAGGATAAGAACCCCTGCTCTAGGATATCAAAGGGTGGGTACAATCCTATTACATCACTGCTCACAACTCTATAATTCCTTGGTTAGTTCCAACTCTTTTCAACTAAAAGATATGTTTTATATGCATGCAATAAAGAAAGTTAAATAAAGACTATGAATGAGATTAAGGAACCGAGAAGTTCATATCTAGGAAACTCTAGGTTTCTTACTGGGGAGTTTGGCAGCAAAGGTGGAGGGGAAGCAAACATAATATGGAAAGTGCTACTTAATCTGAAAAACAATAAAGAAGATTATATTTTTCTTACCTGGCCCCTAATTAAACACAACAGAGAAGGTGAGAGAAGATAGGTAGAATATATGGTATTCATTAAAATAAGGGACAAAGGAATTAATGACCAAAGGCACTCGAAGGATACAGTCCAGATTTTGATTTATCTCCTTGGTACAAATGATAAAAAGATCTACAAAGAGGTAAAGAGAATTATCTGAGATTATCCATAGAGTTATGGACAGAGCGGTATCAAGAGATACCAATCTTGAGAAAAAGTTTATAAGAGGTAGATGATTCTACCTGACATCTGCCTCCAAAGCTTATGGTATACCTGATACACTCTGGCTTTGGATTTGTGAACCAGGTCTAAGCTGTCTTATAGAACATTTCTAGTTTAAGCAGAAATCAGGTCTAAAACCATCATGAGGTTTGGATTCTGTTCCAGGGGAAGTTCTAAGGACCAGTGTCTGAAATATAACACCTAAGAACAACTGGATCAGTTCTGAAGTAGATTTCCATCTCCTCAAGTAGAAGTCAAGTTGTCTTCCTAAGATATTCTATAAAGGGATAAATCTAGTCCAGTGCTGTCCCAATACAACTTCCTGTGATGATCCAAATGTTCTATTTCTAACTGTATCTGTCCAATATGGTAGTCACACTAACCATACATGGCTATTAAGCACTTGAAATGTGGCTAGTGTGACTGAAGGAATGAATTTTTTATTTTAATTCATTTCAATGTAAATAGCCACATGTGGCTAATGGCCGCTGTATTGGATGGTACAGTTCTGCTCCATACCTTCAGAGCAAGTCTAAATTCAAAGTAGCTTCAAATTGCTAGGACAATGCACAGTCATGCTATGCTACAGGAAAAAAGAAAACAAAACAAAAAACTTCTTTAATAGTAATTGTATTGGCCTATAATTTTTCTTTATGATATCATGGTTAATACATTAGCTTAAGATATAATATCCCCACATTAGGGCAAGCCATGACCAAATCTGAGAGTGTAACTTAGGAACACATATTTGCATTATGACTAGAAACTTCACTTTATGGGATTCCTTACTGATTCCTTTGGCAACCCCTTGTGCAATTACAATTCCATTTCCAAAATTTCCATTTACCTACAACTGTTCCAAAAAATATTTTAAAATTATTTAGAAAATCAGGACATACTGTTTGTCAATTAGTTTACCAGAAATATTTAAAAACTGTGATTGAGGAAAAAAAAATTAGAACAGATATATACTGTAGCTACTCAAAAAAATTCTAATTCCTGCATCATGACTTCAGTTAGGAACCTGACACAAACTACCTGCATTTTTTGTATTTATTGATAAACTGGAAGTGATTTATGAACATCAAGGGTTATTAACCTGAGAATTTGAACCTGTACAAGCCATATGCTTGGAAAAGTATTCTATTGCCACTTTTACCAAACACATGCTATTGTTTTTACCTAACACATGCCCCCCAAACCCCCAAACACATGCTATTCTAGATGCTACTGACCCCTCTCAGGTTCTCTGCTCAAAATAAATGCATGTCCAACTCCAACTAAGAACAACATGGATAAAAGTGATGATCTCTCCCATAAATGGATGGTTGAATAAAGCAGTCTGCCTTATATATGGTACTTCAGAGCTTTCACATTCCTTAAGTCATTCTGCCTTTACAACACCCTCTTGTAACAAGTAAGTTAGGAATTCTTTACACTTTGGGGTTTGTTTTTGCTTTAACTTGATCAAAATAGTTTGCATTAAAACATTTTTTCAAAAATCACAATACCATAGTATACTGCCTACTAAAAACTAAATGAGTGGATAAGAAAAAATTAGGTATTTCAGATCTGATACCACTTTTAATAATAAAGATGATTTTTTGTAGGCATATGAAAAAGAAAGACCCAAGAAATATGCCCTGAGCTTGGCATAAAGAAGAAAATCTACTGCCTTATCTTTTACTTTTGTCTTTTTAAATCTCTCGTGTTACCTATAGATTCCCAAACTTCACTGACACAAGTCCTGGAAACAAATCAGAAACCTTGTGCTAACCAAACAAACTTGGGGAGGAAAAATAAAAAGCGCAGGGGGCTGGGGTGGGAAGGTGGTATTCTATTATTTAATAAAAATTAGACTATTAATTGCTAATTAAAAAGAGTGACCCAGAAAAGCATTAGGGAACCTTTGCTGAAGAAACATTTATGTGGATACAATTGAAGTTGTACACAATGTTTTCATTCCCTACCTGAAGGAATAAATTTCATCCAGCCCATCTTCACCTTCTAAAGACATCATCACCTTCTTCACCATCTGTATACCTTCTTTTTGCTGCTCAGTAATTCTTTTTTGAGGAAAGGAGGATCCATGCTGGTCCAAACACAAGTTGCTATCTCCTCTATCCCCAGTTCCATCTTTTTTGCCAATTTTGAAAGGCAAACTGTCAAGAAAATGGTTAAGAGGTCAGAGGGTAAACTGGCTTCTAATCCTGTGACTGTCATTCACTAGCTATGTGAAAATGGGTATGTCAGTCATCTTCTCTGAGCTTCAGATTTCTCAACTGTCAAATGGCACTCACCTCTCTTAGCCAATACTTCTTTTGCAGTTTCAAGTAACAGAAAGCTCTTTGACTTGGTAAAAAAGGGAAACTTATTGGCTTAATACCCAAATAATTGAAAGTGCAGGGTTGCCCATGATTTTAAAGATAACTAGACCCAGGATTATCAATATCACGAGGATCATCTGATCACTTTCTCTCTCTCTCTCCATATCTCATCTTCACTTCATTTTATGCTGGCTCGCTTTCTTTCAGACAGGCTTCTCCACATTGCCTCTACACAATTTCAAGTTCATATTTGCCCACCTCCACTACTAAGAATGACTGAGTGTTCAACCCATCTAGTGATTAATTAAAAAAAAAAAAAAACCAGGAAAGGGTTCTGATTATCCCACTTGGTCAATCAATGGTAGCCAAGGGACAGATCTAATAGATGATGGCCCTCATTCAAACTGCTGGTTAGAGTTCAGGAAGGAATACTTCCCAGGAAAGCTATTCAGGGCAGACCAAAAGAAAAAAAGGTTATTACAAGGATTAAATAAGAGAATGTGTATAAAATATTTAAAACTCAAATAGTATTATTATTGCAGATATAGAATTTCTATACAGAAATCAATTAATTGCTAGAAGTAGGTAAGACCCATTTTTGATCTTATATTTCATTCCAGCTGTTTGACTGAAAAAAGACTAAAACTAGATTGGGATTACCAGTCATGGCAATATTCAATAATCAATATATGGCTTAAAAAAAATGCACATTTTATGATATTTTACATGGCACTTTATAAATACTTTCATGTACACAAGTTCATTTAATCCTTATATATTAGGTGAATAAAGATTTCTATCTCCATTCTCTAAAAGAAACTGAGGCTACAGAGAGGAAATAATCTGGCCAAGGATACACAGCTAATAAGCAATGGTGCAAAGACTCAGTCACCTGATTCAAAGGACAAGGTTCTTTCCATTGTACAACACCTTACTTTGCTCCTGGAAAATCAAACAGATGAATTCTGCAATGTTTTCAATTCACCCAAAATTACCTTTTGGTCACCTCTATGTGGATGGTTAGTTTTAAGTTCATTTCACTATAATTTTATTTGCTGTAATTACAATAGGGCTTTCTGTTTAAATTTTTTCTAAATATACTTAGCACAACATATTTGCATGTCTTACATCACCTATCAGGAATGAAGCTTCCAGAGAACAGGATATGGCATATAGGGTCCACATCAATTTACTGTTGTTTCCATAATTTCAACCAGGAAGAAGGAAAGGACATGAAAATGAAAAAGTCAGGAAGTTATCCTAGAAAAAGAAGTTTTAATAATACTTCTTTTTTTCCCTGCATTAGACCAGAAATAAACTTTCCCAATAGTCAGTAGAAGAAACTAAAAAATATGTCCAAGAAACAAGCCTGCTCAGAGTATAGTACTTCTGTGGGCTGCTGGTATTTTTTCAGTCCAACCAGAATAATCAGTCACACAAGGATAAGCTAACAATAAAACCATACACTCTACATTGTATGATGGAGGTTTGTAGCACAGGAAGACTATTATCCAAGAAAAAAACAAAACAAAACAAAAAAAAATCTGGTCAAATAACAAGAAAAGGCTAGGTTCCCTTTTCAGCATACTTTACTGTATTTTCACACGCAAAAAAGTAGCCCTTTAAAATGACACTGACAGAAGTGCCATCTGCTTCAACCATGTAAAGGCATTCTGAGATTATGAACAGGGTAAAGCAGCAGAACTGGACTTCTGAAGTGCTGAGAAAACCTCAACTCAGTAAGGAGAAAAGTACCATTTAAAAAGCACTTAATTTCTCTGAAGTACCGTCTTTGTATCAGTTTGATGGGCTGTCCTGAACTATTTTTCTATAGTCCTACAGAAAGGTGATGCCCCTCAGAAGTATTAAGAGGCACATACATGCAAGAGAGGTTCTTAATTCCCAATGGCAGGCATTTTGAAGATGCCAAGGCCTACCCCTCTGAGCTGAAGGCTTCTTGGCAGAGCTCTCAATTTGAAAAATAAGTGTCCCCAGAAGACTCTAATAATTCAATCTCCTATACCATCACTCCGCTTTCATGAAAAACAGGACAAGAAATAGGTTTCAAATGTAATAGGAAAGTCTAGACAGTGAAAAGGACTTTCTGTGAGGGATATATAATAGAAAAAATAAATGCCTGGAGGGGAAATTCAAAGTTGTGTTTTGTTTTGTTTGGGGGCTGGGGAGGAGCTCTTTCCCCATCAAATTGTGAAATATCTATTTTTCCCCTGATATTGTATACAACATCTCTAAATACACATAAGCAAATTACATTTTATATAGGTGAATATATATATATATCCCATTTTGTTCCTAAAGTAATAAAATGACTTTAGATCTGAAAAGAGAGTTAAAAATAAACATTCTATCTATTTAAAATGATTCCCAAGTTGACATTCCTCTCTACCCCAACAATATCTACCATCTGGAGAACAAAGTCTTCTACAGCTGTTTAAGAAAAGCTGCCTTGTATCAATCCACTGTTTAGGTAAAGCCCTCTATGCAAGCAGGAGATGAACTGAACGTCCTTAAAGGATCTGTAATTCCTCATTCTTTGAGTCCAATAATGGAAAACAAACAAACAGTCTGCTACTGAGCTGCTTTGACTCACGGTGACTTTCATCTCTTTCTAACCAAAACTCAGGACACAGTTCCTGGTACATAGAGAGTGATAAGTAAATGTTTCACTGAGTAGCCAGTCATCCGACAGATTCCAACTCAGAGAAGCAAGCAAAGATTCCTGTAAACCAAGTACTCTAAGGGGTCCCAGTCACTGCATTATGTCCTCATTACAAGGATTTGTCTACACACATTTTTCCTATGATCTTACAAGAACTGCAGAGAGATTCCACATTTCTTCAAGTTATAAATTATAGTATCCAGCTGATCTTTGCTGAATGGGCTGCTGAGGTCAGTGAACACTTCAATATGCCTCTTCTCAAACTTCTTTCCTCTAAAGAGAGAGTTATGACATTTAGAAATCATTCTCCTGAATTAATTTGTACAAATTCAAATACAGTTTGTCACTGAGAAGAGAGGCTAAGGAATAAATCTAGATACAGTTAAAAATGTATTGTTGATGCTTAGTTAAGGTCCTGTTAAATACATAATTGACCCTGATAAAACTTATACTTTTTAACATCTTGAGCAAAATTTGTGAGCATTACAGAAATATTATGTCCCTAATTACTTAACTCTAACTTCACCTAAAGGTGTGGTCACCATGACAAAAAAGGATCCTTTTCCAGAAAGCCTCTCCATAGGCAGAATGTAAACAAGAAGATCTACCAGTGTACTATACTTCAGCCTTGCAAGGGTTCACTTTCCAAATGCCCTGCTGATTCCATTCACAGGGCTAGAGGAAGGATTTTGCAAAGACTGTGAGATATGATAATACATATTTAGGTCTGGGATTTAACTGCAGTTGTTAATAATTTTCCTAATAGGCAAGAGATCTGGGCGTGTGTGTGTGTGTATATATGTATATTCAAAGACACATTTTCAAGGCACAGTAATTAAAGAAGTAATAAATTAGGAACCTTTCCCAAACTTACTATGCATTTCATTTCAATTACATATGGATCATACTACCTACTTAAAAAAAAAAAAATTCCGGTAATTAGCTTAAGTCAAATCAGAAACAACTTGAAATAAGGCAAATGTTTATTTCTCCCAGAGAAATTCCCTTCCTTTTTTTTATAAATTAAACCTTTAAAGAAACAGAAAGATTTAACTGAACCATTGAATACTGCCAAACATTTGTTTGGCCATGCAAACATGCTGCCTGATTAACAATGGTTCACACAATGGACTCAATACTGGGAAAAACCTCATTTTCAATTTTCTTCCATTGAAACACTCACACAGTTTCATGTTGAATCAAATCCATGCACACAATGAGTGCATCCAGGACTTGGCTAGTTAAGGGCAGAAGATATCATCAAAGAATCCCTTTATCCTAAGAACAACTTTTTTCCCCAGAAGTCCACTGTGCTGGAAATTATAGATACTGGGCTGATTATGTGATGATTTAAAAGTACTTCCCCAAGTGTCCTTTGTCCCAAGTTTTACTTCATCAGCATATATTTACATATGCTCCCTATCAAAGTATACATACCTGACACATACAACTAAGAAATATAAAGTAAACCAAAAGCTAATCTAATATTCTATTCCTTTACCAAAAAAAAAAAAATTATACCATTTTACAGTCTTAAGAACCCATTTTTTGGTCAACAGTCTATTCTTAAGTAGAGGTGAGCACAATGCAGCCTTTGCAAGTCACTCCCAACACAGCACCACCTCCCAATGGTCAGGGATGGCATTATCAATTGTTTAGCAAAGTAACAAGAATAACGCCTTAAAATTAGGCGTTATTCTTGTTACCCTTTCATCTAGAAAAGGGTAGAGAATGCTAATGCTATACTCTTTAAAAATATCATTTCTCCACCTCCAAACATTTCTAACCAACAAAACCACCAAACCCTCCACATGTAGTCAATACATACAGATACTCCTTAGTAACTTCCTAACCTCTCAATACCCAGATCACTAGTGCAGAGAATGGCCAAGTGATTAAAGCCCAGTGCCCAGGTACCACACTTGATTCATTTCACATTAAATCCTCAGAACCAAAAATATCCATATACTCATAGCTGGGGTTCTGAAACAGCCTCCCCAAACTGTACTATGATTCCCAGATTAAAGAAAATTTCTAAAGTCTTCTCCGGCTGATAAAGGATACAGTCAGCTTGTTGAGAACCTGGTTGGATTGTGCTTTCAATGTCCATCAGCAAATCAAAATCTGGGAGCATCAGGTGTCTGTGAACTGTGACGTTCTGATACTGATCCTCGCTAGCAAGGGCATTTTCAGTGCCATCAGTACCAAACAGGACTAAAGCAATTTCATCCTTGCTCTCAGCAAAAACCTAGAGAAGAATGTTAGAAAGTTAAAAACCATTATTAGTACAAACTAAATGCCATTAGATATCTAACCTTCAGGGCACAGGGCAGCCATACCACCCTATGGCAGGTCCCTTCAGCTACTGTCAACAACAGCACATGGGCCTGATGGACAATGGTATTCCCTAGGTTCTAAGCAGACTTTTCCATTGACTACAGGTCCTACCCTTCATTTCAGCACAAGTTGGGGTGGAGGGATGGTGTGAGTGGTAACAGCCCTTAATGACTTTCAGCCAAATCAGATTGTAATTCTTTTTTTTTTTTTTTTTAAAGATTTATTTTTTTATTTTCTGCTTTTTGGCTCCCCACCCCCCCCCGCCCCGCCCCGCCCTGCGGTGACGTGCCGAATCAGCTTCACCGGTGAGCGGTGGCCTTGCCCACTCGTGGGTGGCTTGCCCCGCTTGCGGGCGGCTCCGCGCTGCGGGTGGTGGCTTTGCCCTGCCCACGGAAGCTCTGCCCCGCCCACTGTGGCTTTTGCCTTCTCAAGCAGTCCGCCCGCCCGGAGAGGCCCTGGGAACCGAACCCAGGGCCTGCCATATGGTAAACCGGCGCCCTATCCACTGGGCTATACAGCCGGCCCCAGATTGTAATTCTCAATGAAAACATGGAAAATTTGAAATGACTTTAATCTATCTTTCTTGAATGACAAGCCAAAGTTTAAATTTCCAGGGATTTAAAAAAAAAAAAAAAAAAGAAAGAAAAATTGCTACTTCAGCCTATGTCCCAGTCATTCCACTTTAGGTATATATACCCTAGAGAAGTTCCTGCACATGTACTGAAAGAGACAATAGACCAAGAACATTCACTTCAGTGCTGTTTTTTACAGGGCACAACTGGAAACAAACAATCAGTGAACAGGAGAATGCAGGCATACACTATAGAATATTTATGCAATGAAATAGTACACCCCAGTAAAAATGAATGAATTTGAGCAATATTTATCAACATAAAAACATCAGGCTAAGGATAAAATAAGTTATGGAATTATATGTATAATATGGTACCATTTATATATGCTTTAGAGAGCTTCATACAATACCATATATTATTTATGAAGAAATATTGTGAATAAATACACTTTTAAAAGCATAAAATATGCATGATAATGGTAACTACCAAAATTCTGAGGGAAGTAGGGGAAGAGAATAGGATTCGAAAGGGATACACAGGCTTCAAAAGTGTACATGTAGGGCCCGGCTAGATAGCTCAGTGGATAAAGAGCGTGCTGGGGTACCACATGGGAGGCCCCGGGTTCGGTTCCCAGGGACCTCTCCGAGCGGGCAGACGGCCTTGAGAAAGGCAGGCCGCCGTGGGCGGGGCAGAGCCGCCGTGGGCAAGGCAAAAAGCCGCCACGGGCAGGGCGGAAGCCCCCACGGGCATGGGCATGGCAAAGTCACCGGTGAAAAGCGGAGCTGCGCCTGCGAAACTCCGCGGAAGCCGAGCAGCCCGCAAAAAACATGGAGGACTGCTGCCCGCAAAACATGGAGCAGAGCCGCCCGTGAAAAACGGAATGGAGCCACCCTCGAACGGAGTGAGCCGCAGCCGCTGCGGAGGGCCAACTCGGTGCGTCGCCACAAAG
>PVKH010014199.1:0-16572 GCA_004027955.1 Chaetophractus vellerosus
GTTTTCTGAAGTAGTTGTACTATTTTCCATTCCCACAACAGGATATGAGAGATCAAATATTTCCACATATTTTCCAACATTTGGTATGCCCAGGCTTTTTAATTTTGGCTATCTTGATTTTTTCTTTAGCACTTTTAAAGTATAATTTCAAGGGACAGTGAACAGTATGGGGGATGTCATCTGCATTTGCTATTTTATTTCACTCCTAGGTTTGGTTTTTGACTCAAATTGAATAATGTAGAAATTAAATGGCTTCTCTTGAAAGTCACCTAGATCTTTAAACAATAAGCAGATGTTCAGCCTTGAGTGACAGTTCTTCAAAATCCATAAATAATCCTTCCAGTCCCCCCAGGCTTTGAAAAATCTGAAAAGAATAAATATTACTATGTCTTACATTGCCAGGTAATTTTCTGTATATCAAATAGATACTGGTTTTAAAACTGTATCATCCACAAAAGGTCACATATCATAGGATTCCTTTGATATGAAATATCCAGAAAAGGTAAATCCATAGAGACAGAAAGCAGATTAGTGGTTGCCAGGGGAAGTGTGGGGTGTGATTACCTAAAGGGTATAGGTTATTCTTCTAGAGTGATGAAGTTTTGGAAGTCTTGAAACTAGAGAGAGGTGACGTTTGCACAGCATTGTAAATGCACTAAATGCCACAGGATTGTATACTTTAAAATGGTTAGTAGTATGTTATGTGAATTTCACCTCAAAAAAACAAAAAACAAAAAACGGGGCCAGCTGTAGCTCAATTGGTAGGGTGCCGGTTTACCACGTGGGAGGCCCCGGGTTCGGTTCCCGGGGCCTCCTTGAGCGGGCAGACCGCCTTGAGAAAGCAAGCCGCCACGGGCAGGGCAAAGCCGCCAGGGGCAGGGCAAGCCCCCGTGGGAAGGACAAGCCGCCCACGAGCAGGACAAGCCACCCATGAGCAGGCAAGACTGCTGCACGGTGAGGGCCGGGAGGCGGGGGAGGCAAGAAGACACAGAAGAACACAAAAATCAACACAGCAAGAACAAGCAGAAAGGGAGGGGGATATATAATAAAAATAAAATAAAAAAAAACAAAAAAACCACAACTGTATCATCACTGAGAAGAATATAACTTTCCTTCCATGCCATTCCTACCACAAGTGAATATAATTATGAGGAAATATCAGAAAAATCCAAGTTGAGGAACATTCTACAAAATAACTGGCCTATATTCTTCCAATATATCAATGGCATGAAATACAAAGACATAGAAATGTTTCAGATTAAAGGAGATGAAAACTAAGTGTAATCCGTGATCAGGGATTTATTTTTGCTATAATGGGCATTATTGGACAATTGGCAAAATGTGAATAAGGCCTATAGGCTAGATAATAGAATTGTGTTGATGTTCATCTTCAGGTATTAACTGTCCTGTGATGATGTTGGAGAATGTTCTTACTTTTTGAAAATACACACTGAAGTATTGAGTAGTAAAGAGGAACCATGTCTGCAACTGACTTTCAGTTTGGAAAACAAATTATTAAAATTTGAGGAATCTAGGTGAAGGATATAAGGGAATTCTTTGTACTATTTTTGGAACTTTTCTGAAAGCCTGAAATTATGTCAAAATAAAAAGTTAAAAGAAGAAAACACACATTATGATATAATCCTTGTGAAGATATTTTAGGAAACAATAAAGAATTCCAATAAAAATAAATATCCCCCTGTGAGTTGTCTCACTAAGGTAGCTAAGGATGCATAGACATCTCCACTGCCCAGCAAAGTTTGTTCACCTGGACCAGTGGCAGTCATTTGGATCGCTACCCATCCCCTTGTGGAGAGGCCATTTGATGTAGGTTGTAAGAAGACAATATTAGTGGATATTGAGCACTGAGTTTGTGCAAAGCGATTTCGCTACATTATTCAATTTATCCTTGTAATTCAATTTAATACTTTTGCTGTGGGGAAAAATCATGTTTTAGAATTAAGGAGATATGTTATTGATAGGTAGAATTGATAGACTTTGTAATGAATTGCCATAAGAAGAAATTTGGTGTCAAGAATGACTCCAAGGAGTGGATGTGGCTAAAGCAGTTGAGTGCCCAAATACAAGATCCAGACGATGATGGCTGTAGTCTAGCAGCAAGAGATCCTAGAAGGAATGAAGCAGTAAGGGAGCCCAGCCCCAGGAAAAACAGTGGATTTGTCATGGCTACCCTTTAAAGGAGCTCTTTCAATAAATTGGTGGACCCAGGCATCAGATTTCAGAAGTCCAGACGGAATGAAGGTGGAGAAATGGATATAGTGGAGGAAGAAAACACAATGGAAACGTTTGATGAAGAAAAGAAAAAGAGACGTGGCAAGAAGCTAGAGGGGTGAGAGAATAAGTCAAAACCCAAGGAGAGAAATACCCGAGACCACTGGCGTTTCAGTAAGGAGCCCTGATGCCCAGGCAGCATGGAAGGTGAACTGCATGGTGGCTGGTGCTCAGGTAATGAAAAACAGACAGCAGGCAATGGTGGCAAACTTCATAAATCTTTGTTGTAAGGACAAGTAGGGGTTACCTATTTGATTCTTCCACCTGATGGAAAAATGCTGTGTCTTTAGAGAAGCTACCTTTAAATTTTCATATGTGAGAAGGAGGAAACTAAATTTCTCAATGTCATTAATGTCTGTAAGTAGTCTAATGCTTCCTTGAAGAAGTACCTGAGCATTCATTCATTCATTCATAAAGCATTCCTTGAGGAGCTATGTATGTATAGGTACATATGTATAATATATTAATATACATTAATATATAATGTGTAATATATTAATATTAACAATGTGCTGATATTAATATTGCTAGTGTCAATAATACCTAGCATCTACTGAACATTTAGCATCTTCCAAGTTCTAGAACTGCACTTCACCTAAATTGTCACAAAAACCCTATGTGATGTAAATATTATCATTCCCATTTTAGAGATGCAGATACTGAAGCTTATAGAAATGACACAATTTGCTCAGGAGCTGGGAAGTTGGTGGAGCTGGGACCAAGGCACAATTATATCTGAGACCAAAACTGTGCTTTCTGCAAACACTACCCAAAGTGGCCTCGTTGCTGCCTGTTCTCACCTTAACCACGACTGGCTCCAGCTTTCAGTTATGGGAGCGTAGAGAGAAATAGGGGGGTGGGGAGGAGGGAGAAGAGAGAAGAGGGAAGCAAAAGGAAGAATAGTGAATGAGGTGCTTGAGTATAGCTGGGATTTAAAATTCTTTTCCGCCTAGATTTTTTTACCACCAACAGTTCCTCGTTCATGGATCATTTACAAAGGTCTATTGCTCAAAAGAATGACTGTTGGTCATGCGGCAACTGCCCAAGCATTTCCAATTATTATTTAGAGGCAAGCCCCACCCTTATTAGACAGAAGTAATTAATTGAAAGTACTGACTCATGAGGAGTTCAAATCTATTCATTTGACCCAGAAAATAGATGCTATAAGCACGTTGGGCAAAGAGCATGAAGCCACCACTAAAATCCCCTAACTGAGGGGACATTTGAGGGAGAAGCCCTGTGACACACCAGATGCTTCAGTGAGACAGTGGAGGGCTGCTGTGGTGGGGGTGGGGGTGCTGTGAGCCCGGGAGGTGTTCAGGACAAGGCCTTCCCTGCAGCGGACTTGCTCCTCCCCAGCCTGACCCTCTCAGCCCTTGCACCGGGAAGACTTTGGTATTGTCCTCACACTCATCTGTGTGTGTCGCCCGTCGCCCCCCCCCCGCTTTTTAACACCTGTCCCTGCACGTTAGGGTCAGGAAGATGGCACTGTCACCTCATTCCCCATTTCTTCTTTCAGACAGTGATTATCACCTTCTTTTAAGCCACCACCAGCCAGCACTATTGCCTGCTGTTTGTATATATTAGCGCCACCTACAGATTCCTTAAGCATGTTGGCCCCTGGACCTCGGGCTCCCCATCCCGGACATCCCCAGTGTCCAGATGAGTGATTCATCCAGCATCTGGCCTCACTGTGTCTTGACCTCCTCTCCACAGCAGCAGATTACTTGAACAGGTTTCCTGGCAGAACCTAAAATTGCAAACCCTGAAGTTCCTTCCTCCAACTATGACCTTCTCCACATCCTCCTTCCTCCTAAACCTGCTGTACAATAGCATCTCATCCACTGGTTCCTCAACCCCTCCCTATTCTCCCAATGCTTCAGTCCCCTATGGCTTCATATGTTTCTCCATCCAGCCTGGATTATGTTCAACCATTTCTCTGTTCTCATAAACTTCCTTCTTTCTTCTCACCCCTGATTTTCTTTTCTGGACCCTAGTTAAGCTCTCACTTTAGGTAAACACAGGTGCAGATTTCTTCTACATGTGAACCCAAGCTTTCTAAATAGGGCTGGCAAAAATAAAATAAGATTCAAATCAAATCAAATCAAACCAAATCTTAGAATCACATTATTTGAATATTTTACAAAGTTGCGATCAACTTAGCTGGACCTTAAATACTGCTTGATGATTCTTTTATTTACCCATAGTTACTCTCTTTTTTATTCTTCCCAGCAGTTTGGAATTATTTTCACTTGCATCTTCCTTGTGCCACATTTTTCCTCAATGACCTAGGCTTCCATTTCTCTGAGAAGATTGTGACATAAACTTCTTCAATTTCTGCCCCTCATAAAACCTCACCACATCCTCAGGCATTCTCTTCAGCTGCCTCCACGTCTCAAACGAGGAAGTATCCCTTTCCTTGCCCAAGACTGTTCTGTCCGCCTAAGCACTTGCTGTCATGCCCTTCACCAATAATCATCCTTTCTCTACTCTGTCTTAAATTCCTCCCCATTCTCCTAGTTCCACCATAATTTAACTCAAGCATCCTCGACCTTAAACACAACAAACAAATAAAACCTCTCTTTCTCTCCTTCTCCCCTGAATGTGACTTTCCACAGTTTGGACTTCCATTTAGCACCAATTTTCATTCAAACTACCTGGTTTCATGACCTTATTCCCTTATTATATTGTAAACTTCTTTAGTGCAGGGATTTTTTTTAATTATCAATTTTGTATATTTTATCTACCCACTCCCCCCATTCGACTGGATCATGGGAATAGCATTTATCCTTCTCCATGAAGCTCTGGCCCATTGAGTGCAAACCTGATGTAAAACAGTTGGAGGTCGCTGTACCTTGCTGGAACCTCCAGCAATTCATCTTGAGACCTGCTCACTTTGTGTCAATAGATGGGCACAAGGGTGGTGGTAGAACAGCTTCATGTTTTGGTGGAAATTACTGCTGGAAACTGCAACGAAGCCGTGTCTTTTTAAACCTGGAACCATCACAGGATAGGAATGCTGAGAAGTGCTAACTGTTTTCAAATTGCTAAAATTGCTAATGAGTTTCTGTCCAGACTGCCCTTTGTCGTCAATCAGAGAGAAGAAGAATGAGTCAAATTGCAGTAGTATTTGTTGCAGGTGTTCACTTCACAAGGGTTGTTTAGACAGGAATCTCTGTAGTGGGAATAATTCACACTAGCAGTTGGAGAAGATGAGCATTCAAACGCTTCATGAATGCAGCTGTGTTGAGCCGGAGGGACATAAGAAAATACAGTTGGGTGTGTATTGCATTCAAATTGAGAAATGTAAATATCCTGGACAAACAGCTCTTTTCATTGTGAAGATCAAAAAATTAAGTAATTAATTGGTTCAATAGCTTTTTATTTAACCTCCTATCATGGGCAGGGTGCTGTTCTGGGCACTGGGAACATAGCAGAAGTAAAACCGAGTCCCTGCCGTTATGGTCAGTGAAGGCCAGGGTGAGGAGGGGTCATCTGAGGAGAGGCCTGAATGAAATGAAGGATCAAGCATGAGGGGCTGTGGGGGCAAGAGCATTCTTCAAAGAAAGGAAACTGCATGTGCAAAGGTCCTGAGGCAGGAGGTGCTGGATTGTTTGAGGAACAGCAAGGCAGCTAGTGAGTGAGGGCAGAATTAGGAAGAATGTAATATAGTCAGAGATGGGAGTGCAGGACCTGTAGGTGGAGCTAAGGGCATCTTGTATGTGAAAGCATTCTGCAAATCCCAGTTGCTGCTCAAGGGATTAAAAGAGAATTAACTTATTCAAGTACTTAATAATTAATTAATTAAAATAGAATTGACTTATTCTGTTCATCTTAAATATCCACTAACATATGAGACTGTTGTCCCAAAATTTCTGTACCCATCTGAAGCACCATGGGCAGGTCACAAGACATATCCCTGCAAGTTCCAGCAGGGCGTGGTAACCTCTAATTGTCATAGAGAAGAAACACCTTGTTCTGTATATTGAGTAAATATTTTCTTGGCTGGATTCATGTTTGTCATTTGACTCTGTGGTGCTTTTGCCATATTGAAATGTTTAATTTCTGTACTGACAAATCTCTGTTTGTTTTTGTTGTTTATTTATAGCACCTGTGTTTCTGATCTTGCTTTAGAAGATTGCCTCTACCCTGAAGGAATACAAATATTTGCCTCCATTTTTCCTGATCTTTTTATATTGAAATGATATTTTATTCCATTTGAAATTGATTTTGTGTATGGCATGAGAAACGTGTCTGTTGGGGATTGAATCATGTCCCCCCCAAAAGGCATGTTTAGGACCCAAACCCTGGTCCTGTGGGTATGAACATATATGTAAATAAGATTTTGAAGATGTTATTAGTTACTTTGTTCCCAAACTGACCAAAGGTAGGCTTTAATCCAATATGTCTGAAAACCTTATAAGCAAAGGAAATTGGACATGGAGAGAAGCCATGGAAAAAGCCAGATGCTGGAAGTCAATGGAATCCAGAAGAGAAAAGAGAAGATGCTGCCATGTTTATTGAGATGTGTCAAAAAAGCCAAGGAATACCAAAGGTTGCTGACCAGCCAGAAGATAACAACACTAGGAAGAAGCAAGCCTTTTAGCCTCTGAAACTGTGAGCCAATAAATTCCTGTTGTTAAGCTGACCCATTGTATGGTATTTATTTTAGCATCTGGGAAACTGAAACAGCGCTTGGTACTAGAAAGTGGAGTGCTGCTATGATTAGTACCAAAAATGTGGAAATGGCTTTGGAATTGGGTAATGGGTAGAGGCTGGAAGAATTGTGAGGTGCTTGATAGAAAAAGTCTATATTGCTTTGAAGACACTGTTGATAGAAAATAAAGATATTTTCAAGAAGGCTTTAGAAAGAAATGATGAATGTGTTATTGGAAATTGTAAGAAAGTTGATACTTATAAAATGGCAGAGAACTTGGCAAAATTCTGATGTTGGATGGAAGGACAGAATATTATGCTAGGCCCTTGATATTGACAGTTGTACTTATGAACCAAGTAATGAACTTGGTTACTTGGATAAGGAGATTTCCAAGCTAGATGTAGAAGGTGCAGCCTGACTTCTCCTTGCAGCTTAAAGTGAAAGAGATAAACTGAGATTGTATTGTTAAGAACAAAGAAACCAACAATTAATGATTTGGAAAATTCTGAACCTATCCAGATCATATGCTCTGAGACTAAGGCCAGAAGTAGCTCTACAGGGACCTCCCTAAGCTTCTGGGAGGTGAGTCCCCAGAGGACAGGGCTCCATGTGAGGTTTAACTGAACTACCCTTTGCTAAACAAGGTGTGGCTGGACATGGATTCAGTCAGACATTTCTATGGATTGGAGATGCAGTTATTGAACTGCATGCCAAGGTGACAAAGTTTTTTGCAAAAATTTTATGTGCAGAATCACTGCCAGCCTGGACTGAAAGGGATAGAGAGGGACAAATTGAAAGAAGAATGAGTTCAGGGACAGAACTATGGAAGCAAATGTCTGGACTGAAGAGATCTCCTCTGGCCAAGAGAGCAGGTCCACTCCCATGTGTGGAAAGTGTGGGTCCGCTCCTACATGTGGAAGGGGCAGGTCATCTGCCCCTGTGCTTGGACTGAGAGGACAGAGCACCCCCTTGTTCAGGAAGAGTGCTGTCACCCCAGTGCTCAGAGGTGGTGGGGCCTGTGCTCCAGTGTTCAGGGAGAGTGTGGCTGCTGTACTGGTGGTCGAAAGGGGTGGTCCTGCTGCTCCAGCAAGCCCAGAGGACAGAGAATCAAGCCATAGATGACTCTCGGACATTGAAATCTAATGGAGTTTGACCTGCTGCCTTTCATACTTGTTTGGGCTTGTGACCCCTATTTTCCTTCCAATTTTTCCCTTCTGGAATGGGAATTTTCAACCTATGCCTGTCCCTCCATTGTATATTAGAAGCAGGCAACTTGTTTTCTACATTTCACAGATCTATCAGACAGAGGAATTTTGCCCGATGATGGACCACACCCATGGCTGATTTTGATGAGATTTTGTGCTTAGCATTGTTACTGAAATGACATCTTTGGGGATGTTGTGATGGAATGAATGTATTTTGGATGTGCGAAGAACGTGTCTTTTTGGGGTCCAGAGATAGACTGTTAAGGATTGAATCACATACCTCCAAAAAGGCATGTTCAGGTCCCAAAGCCTCATCCTGTGGGTTTGAATCTATTTGTAAGTAGGACCTTTGAAGATGTTATTAGTTAAGGTGTGGCCAAACTGAATAAGGGTGGGCCTTTATCTAATATATCTGAAGATCTTATAAGCAAAGGAAATTGGTCAAGAGAGAAGTCACGGGAAATACAAGAAGCTGGAAGTCAAAAGAACCCAGAAGAGAAAGGAGAAGGCACTGCCAAGTGCACTGTCATGGAATAAAAAAAAAAAAAAAAAAAAAAAACTTTTCATGCAATTTAGGATCTTAGAGCTTTTTTGAATGATTCATGAATTGGGCAGCATTCCAGTCAGAAAGTATAAGGGAGTTCCTCCAAAGGGATAGAAAGAGGAAGCTCACATAGGACAAATGTGGAAGCAAATGAGGAAAAGTTCTGATTCGCTGATGTTAATTTCCATTTTACAGGGAGCGGGAGGGGAACAGTCTTACAATGTGGAAAGTGGATATACATTGGTATGCTTGTCCATTCTGATAAGCTCTCTCTACTGGACTGGAATTAATTTTCTCACTAGATGTTGCTTAACAGCATCCCTACAGGGTGTGATCCATTTTCCCAGAAAACCCCTGCAGGACAATTGTTTTTGTCTTCTGGAAAAGCCTCTTGGAAAGGAATCTTCTCCCGGCAATGCCTAATGCAGGCAACCATTTTATTTTACCTAACACATGTGACAGAAAGGTCAAGGACCAAGGATTACCTGCTGACAGCCCCAAAGTATCACCATCCTTGGGGGGGAAAGCATTGCCTTGCTGACAGCTCAATTTCTATCTTCTTCTATTCTCAAAACCATGAGCTAATAAATCCTGTCATTAAGCCAACAATAGGATTTGTTTTAGCACCTGGGAAACTAAAACAATATCTAGCTTTATTTTCTGCCAGATGGAGAGCCAATTATGCTAAAGCTATTTATTAAATAAGGCCCAATATGTATTATTTGACAGTGAAAAATAATGAAGCCTGGGTTTTCTTAAAGGTCAGGCTAGCTGCACAGTAATAAATCAATCACTCCAGAATACTTTTGAGAGCTTTCTAAGGGCAAGGTCCTGTAAATGATAAACTTGAAAAAAATGTGCTCCCCGCCCTATGAAGCTTAGCCTGGGATCAGATATTGGGCACATACATTTAAATGGCTCCTTCTTCAGTTATTGTATGGGTCTCTACCCACCAAGACAATGCCCCATGACCACTTGAATATATTCATATGCCATAGGGGCATGCCCCAGGTGCACCCCTCCCCACACATTCCCCCATCAGCAACACCCTGCACCAGTGATTCTCCCCTGCTACAGTTCCTGCTACATTCTCTAACAGAGCAGCAAGACTCCCCAGAGTACATGGGCAGTGCCTAGCAAAGGAGGACAGAATATTACGCTAGGCCCTTGATATTGACAGTTGTACTTATGAACCTTTTCTCGAGAAATTAAAACAACCTAGTATTATATACTGCCTAAGAGTTACCTCCTGAAAGCCTCCTTTTGCTCAAATGTGGCCTCTCTCTAAGTCAAACTCAGCATATAAATGCGCTATCTTCCTTCTGGTGTGGGACATGACTCCCAGGGATGAGCCTCCCTGGCATTGAGGAATTATTACCAAGCACTAACTAGTGATGCATTTGGAAAAAGACCTTGAGCAAAAGGGGAAAATATTAAATACAAATGAGTTTTTATGGCTAAGAGATTTCAAAGTGAGTTAAGAGATCATTTTTTTACACTTATGCACATCTGAGCAGGATCTCATTGACTGCCATAGTAAACAATGCCTCAAAAGTGGTCTCCTGAGGACTCTAGAGACATCTAGACACTATAGGCAGGACAGACAATCTCAGGTATTCAGCACCCTGTCAGTGGACCTTACTTTGGAATATATACTCCCCAATGTAACAGAGTTAGACTCATTTACAATTTCCCTATACATGACTTTTCTGCCTCTTTTATTTTGAACCTATAATTAGCACTATACTCGTTAAGTATATGTCCCAGAGACTTAAATCTTTGGTCTGTTCATTTGCTGGTTAATCTCAGCAAGAGTTGCAACACCTACTCTCCAGTTCATTGGACTCGCCCAGGACAACTAATATTGTTTATCCCAAAAAACAGAGAGTAGCTGCAACTGTAAGCAAGACAGCTCCATCCACCTGCCCCATGGGATCTAGGCCCCCTCTCAATCAGAAACAGAGTGGGCATCACCATCCCCAAATCCTCAAGATTAAGGAATGAACAAACATAAGGGGGGAATGCAAGTATGGACTTAAGCAGATTTATGATTATTCTAGCAATGGAAGAACTTATAACATTGATATAAAGGCAGTGGTCACCAGGGGTTCTGAGGGGAGGGAGAGAGAAGAACAGGTGTAATATGGTGTACTTTGGGGACATTGGAATTGTCTTGCATGAAATTGCAATGATGGATACAGGCCATTATATATTTTGTCAAAACCTATAAAATTGTGTGGTGCAAAGTGTAATCTATATTAGTAGCAATGCTTCAATATGGGTTCATCAATTGTAACAAATTTGCCATGCTAATGAAAAATGTTAATGGAGGAATGTGTGGGAGGGGTTGAGGTAGAATATAAGGGAATCCCCTATATTTTCAATGTAATATTTATGTAATATAAAGCTTCTTTAAAATAAAAAATTAACTAAAAAAAAACCTGTTCAAATACTAAAAAAAAAAAACATAAATAAATAAATAAATAAATAAATAAATAAATAAATAAATAAATAAATGACTCTTTCTCGCCTCCTTTACTGTCCCCTCAAACATTGGGTCCAGAGATTCTATTTTTGGTCTACTTACTTTCTACACTCTCTCTATTGACTTAAAGTCATGACCTCTCTACTCTACCTCTGTGCTGATAAAACCCAAAACCTTTCCCTTCCCAGTCTTCAGTCTTGTACCCCAAACTGCCCACTTACATGTCCCATGGAGACTTCAAGCCAAAACGGAGTGCAATACCTACCCCTCCCCACCCAGCTGTTCCTCCTCCTGTATTCCCTTATTTCTCTACCAGCCACCTAATATCTACCTAGATTCTGGACTTGGTTTACCCAAGATGATATAATTGAATCTCCACTATAACTATGAATTGTGTCCTATGTTGAAAGGAATAAAGGGGAGGTGAAGCTTCTTTCAATTTTCCCTAAGCTTATTCCCATGGGTTAAACAGTGGTTAAGCCTCTGAACTGTGAAGTCAGAAAGCCAGAATTCAAATACTAGCTCTGGGTAAGTTACTTAACCTCTATTTTTTTTTCATCTGTAAAATGAGAATATTGATAATAATAACAATAACTTCACATGATTGCTATAGAATTAAATGAATAAAGAATTTAGTGAAGTCTTGTCTACAATGAGCACTCAAGAAGTTTTAGCTAGTATTAGAAGAGTTTATTTCAAGAAGAGTTTATTTATTAGCAGGAGAGTAGTCAAAGAAAGCATTGCATTCCATATTCTTAAATTCTGAGAGCACTTAGCACTCAGTAATGATTCGCCAAATGACCAAATGAATGGCAGTGACTGTGGTATTGGGAGCTTCTCCAGGACCATGGCTTAACTACTGCTTCTGCTCTAGAATCTGAAGTTTCTTTTAAGGGAAAAGAAAGGAGTGGGGTCAGATATCAAAACAAACAAACAAACAAACAAAAATTTGAATAATAATAATTCACACTTGTGTAGGTAGCACTTATTTTTTGTCCAGGTACAGTCTGTAGTGCCCTAAGGGCTTTACATATATTTATTTTTTCATAATAACTCTGTGAGGTAGGAACTCATTTTTAATGAGAAGTTAAATAAGTCGTCTAAACTTCTTTTTTTAAAAAAATTATTTTATGTTTAAAGAAGCTTTAGATTACATAAATCTTAAATAGAAAATATAGGGAGATTCCCATATACCCCACCCTTTCTCCCTCTCACACTTTCGCCCATTAGCAACGTCTTTCATTAGTGTGGTACATTTGTTACAATTGATGAACACATATTGAAGCACTGCTACTAACCATGAACTATGGTTTACATTATAGTTTACACTTTGCACTGCAGAATTTTATAGGTTTTGACAAAATGTATAATGGCCTGTATCCATCATTGCAATTTCATGCAGTACAATTCCAATGTCCCCAAAGTACCCCTATTCTTTCCTCTCCTTTCCCTCAGAAACTCTGGTGGCCACTGCCTTTATATCAATGATACAAGTTCTTCCATTGCTAGAATAATAAGTCTACTTTAGTCCATAGTTGCATTCCCCCCTTGTGTTTGTTCATTTCTCAATCTTGAGGATTTTGGGATGGTGATGCCCACTCTGTTTCTGATTGAGAGAGGGCTTAGATCCCATGGGCAGATGGATGGAGCTGTCTTGCTTGCAGTTGTAGCTACTCTCTGTTTTATGGGCGGATGTTGTCCATCATCATCCTTTTGTTAGTTGTCCTGGGCGAGTCCAGTGAACTTGAGGGTAGGTGTTGCAACACTGCTGAGATTCAGGGCTCAAATGGCATATGAACAGACTGAATATTTAAGTCACCGGGGTCACTTAATCTTCTAAATCTAAGAAGTAGCAGAGTCGAACCCAGGCAACTTATCCCCAGCACCTGTGCCTATAACACCGGATTGTGCTAAGTGAGCAGAATATGTACAATAGCGTCCTCTGCCACCTCCAGAGCTTAGAAAGTTGCTGCATCAGAGTGGATATTAGCTTTCTCATTGGGCTTAGACATTCCCAAGACCAGTTCTTTAGCTAATGTGGAATGGCTTCTTATTGGTTCAATTACTGTATTGGTTCAATGGCATTGTCTCAGCTTAGTCAGGCAAAGGGCAGTGAACCCTATTTTCTGACAGGGAACATCAACTTCTTTCACAGAAGAGTATCAAAGTTGCTTCTGAGGTAAAACATTTTCTGCTTTCTCACAATCTTTACTTCTCTTTTTATCCGAGGTACACATTATTTCAGAAATCCCTATAACCACGTGACTAAGATTATTCTTCCCACTTGATAGGTTAAGAAGTTACTCACCAGCAACTGATAAATGTATATGCCATTTTGGGGAGCAGATGTAGCTCAAGTGGTTGAGCGCCTGCTTCCCATGTATGAGGTCCCAGGTTTGATCCCCAGTACCTCTTAAAAACAAACAAACAAACAAATAAACATAACCAACTCTTATTGGGGAGCAGATGTAGCTCAGTGGTTGAGCATCTGCTTCCCATATATGAGGTCCTGGGTTCAATCCCCGGTACCTCTTGAAAAAAAAAAAAAGTAGATGCCATTTTGGACTTTGGGAAATTGCACTGGAAGGGCTTGATGCGGGCCTGAAGGAAGGCTACAACATGGGAAGGCCATGAACAGAAGAGCATAGGCCAGCACTGGGAATTGTTAGCTTGAATGATTTGGGATGGCATAGCTTGCCTGTTGTTTTTTGTTGCTGTTATTGTTGTTTGGTTGATTTTTTATTTTTAGTGGGGATGGGGAAAATTCCTGCAGTGTTGTGGGAGGTGGTACCTGGACGGGTGTTTCTATAATTCATCATTTGATAGGGAAATGCCCTCTCTATCTATTTCTCTCTTCTTGGCCAACAGAACTTTAAACCTATTAAATTATTTGCTCAAGGCTGTGCAACAACACCTTAGTTTGTCTAAAATTCTAAACTAGGCCAGGCCCATGGTCTATAAGGAACTTAAACAAGTACTTATTATATCAGAGATCTGGGAATAGAATAGATAGAGGAATTATAATCTTTGAAAGATTGAATTTAACATTTTTCTGCTGGTTGATTATTACTGCTTTAACAATAAAATTTAAGACTAACCAGGTAAAGGAATTGTATTGACCAGAGGACAAGACCCCCACTCCACTTAGCTCCATGTCCCACGTGGCTGCCCAGACAAGCAAATGGGAAGCTGGAAATACTCACTTCCTATGAAAGAGACTAAGAATAGGTAAGAAGTGCCACAGGACATTTTTGGGCTGGATCTTGTGCTTCCGTTTAAATGATATTTATGAAAAGGTCCTCATGGCATAGGTGATTGCTTATCATATAATACTAATTGAAAAGAGCTGGCTACATAGTTTATGCATTTTTAAAAAAAGAGTGGAAGGAAGTATACCAATATGGTTTTGGATTATGAGAAACTGGGTGAGTTTTTTCTACTTCTTTGACCTTACTTGTACTTTCCAAGCTTTAATAATAAGCCCCTTGATAGATACACAGATAGACAGATAGACAGACATCAAGATATAGAGGTAGATGAAACAGATAAATCACATTGCCAGTTGGAGGCTGCAGTAGTTCTTGGACACTGACTACATAAGGTTAAGAACATCACCCAAACCAATCCAGCCAACACTTTTAATTTGTCCTTTTGGTTTTTGGTCTTTTTATTTAGTATAAACTAAAATGAAGAAGAAGAAAAAAAGCTTTCCTTTAAAGTATCTTTTTTTTAGCCTAAGGAAAACTGCTTATCTTTCTAAAGGCTTTTTTCAGTGCACAACTTTTAAGTTGAAATGTAATCTAATGAATCCAATGCCTTGGTTTTGTTTGTTTGTTTGTTTGTTTGTTTTTTATGGTTTTTAGCTGTTGTTCTTGAAAAGTAATGTCCTTAGAAGTGTGCTGTTAATTATAGAAAATCTGATCTAAGAAGGTGCATTTCTTTACCAGAATTGTGTCACACCATCCTTTGGGCCCTCTGCTGGAAAAGTAGAATCAGGTCTCAAATAATTCCTTTTTAATAGTATCCACAAATATAGTTGTAGGACAATACTGTATCATACCTCTGTGAATGTAAAATATCTTGTACCTACTTTTATGACATAGTAGTGACTGTGCTATATCAGACCTGTTTTTAGTGATGTTTTCTTTCCAGATGATGATTGAGAAGCTAATAAAAAATGGGAAGTAGATGTGGCTCAAGCAGTTGGGCACCTGCCTACCACACAAGAGGTCCTGGGTTCGGTCCCCGGTGCCTCCTAAAGAAGACGAGCAAGATGCAACAGGCTGGTGTGGCGAGATGATGCAACAAGACAATACAACGAGGTGACATAATGAGGGGGCACACCTAGGAAATACAATGAGAGCCACAACAAGCAGGGAGTGGATGTGGCTCAAGCGATTGGGCACATCCCTCCTACATGGGAAGTCCAGGGTTTGGATCCTGGTGCCTCTTAAAAAGAAGACGAGCACACAATGAACAGACACAGAACAGACAGTGAGTGCAAACAACAACGGGGAGGGGGAGAAATAAATAAATAAGAAATCTTTTTTTTTTTAAATGGTGCTAAGTGTCATAATAATAACAGAACTTGCTATTTTCTGGGATTTTTGTTTTTTACTTTTTTTTTTAATGGAATGTGCTGGATGTCTCTATAATTTTGTTCAGATGACTGCAGAACCTGGAAAACCTATTGCTGCTATTGATGCATAATATACTGCTATTGATCTTTTTATATAAATATATATTATTTGAATTTTTGGAAACTTTAGCTGTGCTGTCAACTTTGGAAAACGTATCCCAATTATACCATGTTGAGTTGGCATTGTACAGAAATTAACAGCTATATTGGTCTAGAAACGTTAAGCAATTTTTTCCAGTCGTTAAGGGGTAACACACTGCACTAAATATGTAAGGCCTTATCTACATGGGTTTGATTACAGAAACTAATAAAGTGTTCTCTAAATAATGAAAAAAAGGGGAATCTAAAATTCACAAGTGATTCCTAGTCCCCTCTCAAAAATGAACCTGCAGAAGACAAGACTATAAAATCATTTCAAATACTGCGCAGTATACTTTCTTTTCTTCTCAAACTCATATCAACTAAAGTCTCTAGTGAAAGAGAAAACAATTTATTAAACAAGATTACTTAAATACTGAAGTTTATAATTCTACTTTATAAGAAAAATAACATTTCTAAGCTACTAGTTTTTAGAAAAGAATGACAGAAATCTCTTAAGGGGCTGGTAACAGAAAGAGCACAGGACCAGAACCAGGAGATCTGAGTCTTAGCTCTGATTTGGCCAACCTTACGCAGATCACCTAACAAATTTGTGGTAAATTTGTGACAAACCAGATGGCAAATCCCTTAACTTTACTGAAGCCACTTAAG
>PVKH010014200.1:0-16572 GCA_004027955.1 Chaetophractus vellerosus
TTGGAAGAGTACTCTTTGAGAACAACAGAAAAAGTTTTTGTTAATCATTTCATCATATTATCAAATACATATCTAATAGTTTCAGTATCTTTTTATAAGAAAATAATGGTAATCTGTCAAGTGAATATTGGACCTTAGTTCTCTTGCTATTATATTTGGTTGTAAAATAGTCTTGATTTATTAATAAACCAAACACAAAGATATTTTAGACAGGGAGGCATAAAAACAATTAGCTTACTGTATTAGTCAGGGTTATCTAGGGAAACAACTGGCAGGCGATATATGTGAATATTTATGACATTTTGTAAAATTGTCTCATGTGACTGTGGGGATGCAAAAGTCCAAATTCCATAGGGCAGGCCACAAGCTAGGAACTCCAATGAAGGTCCTCAATGAGCTCCCCAGGAGAGGCTGGCTGCCTGGTGTAGAAATGGGAATTCTCTGCCTGAATGTAGAAATCATTCCTTCTTTTAAGGCCTTCAACTGATTGGATGAGACATCTTTCATTGCTAAAGGCAATCTCATCAGTTGATTGTCGATGCAATCACCCATAGATGCAATGAACTCACTGATGACTAAAGCCCATGAAATACCCTTGTATTACAATTAGCCCAGTGCTTGTTTGACCAAACAGCTGGGCACCATTACCTGGCCAAGTTGACACATTAGGTTAACCATCACAGTAATAAAAACTATTAAGGTCAGAGAAGATCAGGATATTACTTTACTCAAGTTGAAAAGTTTAAACTAAAATAAGATTAATTAAATCTATTACTTTGACACAAAAAGCTGTTTATTACTTGAAATTGGCAGAAATCTGGTCCAAATCACTCTTTTAATAGAATAACATCAAAAACTCACTTATTAAAATGAAACATTTTAATTGAATAAAATGAGAGATTGATATACTCTCATCTCAATTATTTAAGAGAAATAAACAGACAAGTGCAGTATGAATTAATAGTGTTTAACAAAATCACTTCATAGCATAAAATAAAATATTATTTTACATTCTGAATTGGTTTAATTATTTTAAAAATATTTTATTCTTAGTAAATATTGGTTGAAACAAAAACTTCATTGAGTCTCCTTACCAGTAATGGACATGTTTTAAATATTGATTCCTTAAAAATCTTAGCTACAGAAGAATATTTGTTTATTACTTTAGTCATAGCTTTATAGCTTAAAATCCACTAAAGCTAAAACACAGAGTACATTAACTCAGTTAACTGGACAGTTTCTTTGGGGTTGGAAGATCAACTGCAAATAAATCACTTTTTTTTGCTTGGCTCATGCTTGATTGAAGTTTACAATCTAGCAGAAGATAGAGAAGTAAAAATTAGGATCCTTGAATGAAAATATTTTATTCTATTTTGTTCCCTGTATTGCTAGTAACTAAATCACTGTCTTGTACATAGAAGGCATTTATTGAATGTAAAAAATATTCTAGGTATTGGTTGATTGTTGGAGAATACAGGGTGAAATGGGATCCAAACAAGTATGAACAATTAAGACATGGCTATGTGGAGAAGATAGGGTTTTCTTGGAGGAAATAAAAGATAAACTGAGACTTGAATAATGTGCTGATTCTAATCCAGCAGCATTAATTTGAATGTAGGTAAGAGACTCTACATGTGTAAATTTCTTAGGAAATTTATTTGATAGATTTGATGCAGTCCTCAAATATATAAAATTTATCTGGCTTGTCAAAAAATTCATGTTCTCAAACCACATGCTCAGGCCTAAGCATGGAGCCTGGAATCTTTCCTTTGTAATAAGTAGCTCAGATGATTATTATACATACTAAAGTTTCAGAGAATGTATATTAAAATAATTTTATATATTGATATAAAACCAGAGAAATCTCAGACTGGCAAAATATTTTATTCCAAAAAATTAAGTGGGTGAAGAGTTCTTGATAGTAAGACAAGGGAAAATTCTTGAGAACCCAGTAGAGATGATAGTATGCTATAGAGCAGGAGTTCTTAACAAGGGGTCTGTGAGCTTAAATTGAAATTCAAAAAACACTATTTTTGTGGGGGTATGTTGGTGCGGGTGTGATATATTTATTAAATAATACACAGTATAGTGTGGACTTAGTAAGGGGTCTGTAGTGTTTACCTGACTGGCAAAGGCATCCATGGAAAAAAAGGTTAAGAACCCCTGCTCTGGAGGGTAGAAACCATCCCATGAGGTATTCTTGTCTCACTAAAAGGTGGGCCTAAAACATTATTGGTGGATGAAACAGATATGAGCAAATAATTAAGCATGAAGTAATTTTTGGAAAGGTCACAATAAGAAAACATTATGCTGGTAGAGAAACAAAGTACTCTAAGATTTTTGTGTTAACATTAATATGTGCATTGGTTAATTGGTAAAGGAATAAACAGCAGACATGTAACTTTTCAAACTCTGCCATTGAAATTGAACTTTTTAGAAATTTCATAAATTGATTCATGTTTTGATAGATATGAAAAAGCAGTTCCTAATTTTATGTTCAGGTTAATCATTCACTCAAGAAAAGTTATGGATTCCACATTATGTTCGGTAATTGTGCATATCAATGCATCCATGGAGAAAACACCATGTGCAAACATATGGAGTTTTCACAGTTGGGAAATTCAGGTAGTTTGGTAAAGCTAAACAGTCATGGATATTTGGGATGAAGAGCAATGAAAGACAGGGTTGATGAGGCCTTATAATATTGGATTCTGTAGGTGAAGCTGAGAGTTAGAAATTTGTCCTGAGATGCTAAAGGAAAATTAAGAAATTTTAATCAGAATAAGAAATGAACAAATTTTAGTTTTAGAAAGATAGATATCAGCAATATAGAAAATAGTGAAGTTTGAGGAGAATGGGTATAGAAATGTGTTTTTTGTTTGCTTTTTTGTTTTGTTTTGTTTTGCCATATAGATAATGTTAGGAAATGCAAACAAAATATAAACAACCAGCAAGAAGAAAGAGAAAGACAATTTTAATAGAACCAGTAAACATGAATCTAAACTCTTGTTTCCTACTTTTTTCCCCAAATTATAGCTGTTCAACCAGTGTGAATATGACTAAGTATTGGTTTTAATTACTACGAATTCAATTACATTCTAAATATCAACTTTAAAATGTTGCATATTATACCATAAGTGATGGTTTTATGTTGCAATTTCAGAAAAAAATATGTTACTACCCTAAATATTACATTACACTAAGTTACCATTTGTTGCAGAATGGATTCAAATTTCAGAGAAATTAAAATGAGACAAATATTTGTTCTAGAATTGATTAAGTACTTTTCTGAAAATTTCATAGCATGAATTCAGGTCTTCTTGAAAATCATTTTGCTTTTAAGTAGCTCATTTGAATGAACTCACATTTTGTGGAATCACAAAAGATGTTCCAGTTTTGGGAGTTCTGTGGAAAATGCAGATATGAAGATGTACAGGGAAGACCTCCCAATACAGCATAGAAAGAGTAGAAACCCTTTCTCTGCCTGCCCCATGGAGAAACAGGGGTGGTCCTATCATCTTTTGCTAACTACTTATTTGTAAATGGAACTTAGATCTTTCTTAACATTGATTGGTAAAATCACCTCCTTCCCCTTGCTGGACAGCTATTTGTTTGTTTGTTTGTTTGTTTGTTTGTTTGTTTGTTTTGGTGAAATAATATAGAAGATTCTTACCTCACAACAAGTCTACCAATTAACATAAATGAGTCAGTTTTCTAACTTTAAAATTTTGTAGCAGCTCTTTCATGGACGTTAAAAGCTTTAAATGCCATTATTTTTTTTAGAAAGCAACTTTTCCAAAAGGAGGATCACTAAATCAGCATTTACATGTAAATATTTTCACTGCGGTTTTTATTCTGTGGTTTGAGCGTCTATTTAGCAATTATGCAAATTATCTGGCCTTTTCTCCACTGTTCCCTGTGTTCTTTGCACTATTTTAAAGATATATTTTTTATTATTGTTATGTTTTAACTAAGAAAAAGATGTCATTTTTAAAGATCAACTTAGAAAAAAGATGTGATGGAAAATCTTATTCAAAATAGGCATACAAATGTCATTCTAGCTGCAGCCTGAGGAGAAAAAAAATGTTAAGACATGTCAGGATTTATTTTTAATAAATATAATATACACAGTAATGCAGATGCCTACTTAGAAGTAATTTAAATTTAGGAACAATAGTCTAACAGATATCTGTTATCTGAATTAAATTTATTTGTTAATGCTAAATAATGTAAGAATATGTATGATAATTTAGAAACTATTTAAGCACAACATATTTTTGACCCTGGAGATTAAGTTCAGTTATGTAAAACACAATTGTTTCAAATTCACAGGACAACTTATAGCAGTCTACATGGTTATCACAGTCTTAATTTGTTCTGTTCCCAAGTAAAGCATATTAGCCTCCTTATATTTTCACCCCTCCAAATTTTTCACTATTTTCACCTTTAAAATCATTTATTTCCTTTTTCTGGTCTAAGTGTATTACACAATGACTTTCATATAAGTATCTCTCAAAAATTGTTCATCTCAGTTAAATAATTAATAATGCATGACTCACTCCTGGAGTTTTACACTGACTGACAAACAATGAAGTTCATTTCAGTTAAGTAAATATTGAATTCTGAAGTTTAAAAAATTCTCAGGATACCTATGTAAATTTCAGGCTGTTAGTCATTTAAAATTCTTCATGGAATAAAGTAGAAGTAAAAAGAGATTAAAAAGTGTAGAATCTTAAATGTAAACCTCAAAGTTCAACAATACCTTTCAAATACATATATTTGAAATCAGATAATGAAAGAATTTTTCATAGGAGAAACATAATTGGGTGAAATGGCATGAAAATTGGCATGTGATTTTTGGGAAAATCAAAGATTGTTGCCTTAAAATTTTCAAAATTTTGGGTAGAACAATATGGGTAAAGATATTCAATCCCATAAAAAATAAAGCTAAAGAATCCAGGAATTAATAACTAGACTTATTCTAAGCATATAAATCTTCCAGCTTTAATGTATACGTATTTATGAAACAAAATCTTTCACCTCAGCTATTTAACTCCTGCAAATCATCCTGATACGCAAAATGATGACTTCTAAGTTTCTTTATTTAGTTGGCCAATATGCTATTTCTCCAACCACAATTCTTGCCAGTTAGCCCAATGTTTACAGTTACCTGTTTAAATTCATGTGTAATTATGGGAATTTCAAAAGTGGAAAACATCACTGTTTCCATTCTTATGTCTGTGAAAAGACCTAACAGTTTTCCTATTAATACATTTTCATGATCTTTCATTTCAAACTGTACCTCACAGTACATTTTAGTTTTATTTTGAACAGCATAATAGACCACTGATGAAAGAGGATTCATGCAATTACTATGAGCAAAGTAGTTTTCACTTCCTTTAGATATCTGCTAGCAAGATATAAAATGACACTTCCTGGACACATCAGTAGCACAATAGGGCCTTTATTGATTTTCATATCATGTTCTTCTGTTTGAGATGGCTCTCTTGAGGATGCCACTTCCCAGCAGGAAAAAAATTGCCTTTCCTAAGTTTGAATTCTCAGTCTATTAATGCATCCCTAGCTGGAGACAGTGTCATTTTGGTTCTATTTCTTTGTGGTTGATGTGTATACTACACCTTGCTATTGTAGTGCCCTAATGGATCCTAGGGTTGTAGGTCAAAGTATGAAAACAAAAAATGAAATTGCTTAGCCTGTGAATCAATAAAATAGACTCAACACTTTTTCTAAAGCTAAAATGTGCAACCAATGAAGTGTGATAAGTGCATCCAACCTTGTACTAAAACTATAAATAGAATATTCCTTACTCTCAGCATTTATATTCTCAAAATGAAGATAAATGAGTTCTATTATCATCCATTGTACAATATCTAGATAAGGAGAGCAGCTAAAGTGTGTTTATTATGTTGACTAAAGTGTTATATTATAAACTTCAAAAATTACCCCAGTATGACACTGACTGTCTTTCTATTATCATTCTTTCTAAATAATCTAATTTAATATGGAATTCTATGGAATGAAAGGATATTCAAAGTAGAATTATCCTCATCTTTTAAACTGATATCTTTAAAAGCAGCCTTGACAGTTAAAATTGCCTTTAGTGATTGATTTCTAAGAAAAAAATAAATTTCAGTTTGAAATTGAGATAAAATATGGAGACTAAAATAACTATAGTATTTCAAGTGACAATGTAATGTTTTTATCTATAGTTTTCAAATATACTTCTGATCAATTGAAGTTTTTATAGATTGTTGACATTTTTATTATCTAAAATATATTCTATTATGCCACAGTTAAATTCTACATATTAATTTGTTATTTACTCTATCCCTAGAAATTACCAACAAATTATTACCAAAGGGAAACCATAATAAAATATTTCAGACTACTCAAGTTTCATATTAATCTCTTTGCTTGGAACACATTTTAAAAATACGAATTTAACAAATTTTTATGTCTGTTCTTTACATTTTGCACTTTCAGATTCTAGTCTTCTCTTCTAAATCTACCCTAGTTGCCTCTGTCAAAATCTTAAGTAACTAATTGATTCCCTTGGTGATGTGGAATAAACCTCATTTTGCTATGATGTGTTCCAGGATTTTTCTGTGGCCCTTTGTAGCAACAACTATAGGACTCATCTTGTCTTTCAATAAACTGAATCTTCATTGACCTCTGTAACATAACTTCTTAATGCAATTGCAAAAAATACTTTGATGTCTTTTGTTTCAGCCACAATCTAAGGGAGAAAAATTGATCCCACTTTATGTTATCTACAAATAAACTTTTCAAAGTGGCACAGATGAAATTTTGAGGCTAGAATTTAAAAGTTTCTCAAAGTAATCACAGAAAATGAATGCAATGGTAGCCAAAACAGTTGTATCAAAATGTTCTTGTGCCAAATGGCCCAGAACAGTAGCTGCAAACCCTGAGCAGTAGGCCAAAGACCATAGAACAATGAAGTGCTGTTTGTGTCTATCCGTTGTCACGAAGACCATAACTTTCAGATAGCTATACAACATGTTTCTCTGTGAAAAAAATGGCCCTAGCCAACAAAGAATAGGAATTGCTGATGACTTAGTTAAGAGGAAGTTAAGAATTCTAAAACAGTGAGTGTTCTTACTTACATAAAAGTTTTGTTTAGCATATAACATGACATGTCAAATTTGTGGGTGATTCATATAGAACCTGTGACTTAAACATGACCACCTCATTCTCCTTATACATAAACAGGTCATCATGAAAATATTATTCTTTATGGAAATTTATCAGGAAAATTTTAAGCCACCAGGGTATTTTTGAAGTTAGGATTTTCCAAAGGGTGCATTTTCTTTTGTAATTGAATGTGATAATAATTAGGAAATAGATGCTATGTTTTGGATTTGTTATGCCTAGGTAATTATTTATTGCTTTATAAACAGAAATTAAGTTACACATATTGCAAAGGAATAAACAGTTTCAGAGTCAAATGCTTCTTTTTCTAAGTTGCTTTTTAAAATGCCATTACCGGGGCCGGCTCGATAGCCCAGTGGATAGGGCGCCGGCATACCACATGGGAGGCCCTGGGTTCGATTCCCGGGGACCTCTCCTAGCGGGCAGACCTCCTTGAGAATGGCAAGCCGCCATGGGCGGGCCGGAGCCGCCGTGGGCAGGGCAAGAAGCTGCCACGGACAGGGCAAGAGCCGCCACGGGCAGGGCAGGTCGCCCGTGGATGAAGCGCAGCCAGCCACCCGCGAACTGAAAGCCGGCCGTGAATGGACGCAGAGACCGCCCACAAGTGGGGAAAGCCGCGCCTGCGCAGTGACCACTCTCGGCGCATCGCCGCAGCGGGGGGAAGGGGAGATATGTAATAAAATAAATAAATCTTTAAAAAAATAATAAAATAAAATAAAATAAAATGCCATTACCATCTCTTGACCATGTACAGTAGAGCATACTATCAGAAACAGAAAAAATATCTTTGAGTAGAAAACCCAAGGGCACACTGAATTCCACAGTCAGAAAAAAAACAAAATCAATACTTAAATTTATTTTTTTCCTATTGAGAAGTCAAACTAAAAATTTACAAGACTTCATGATTATCAACTCAGACAGCCAAGTTACAGTAGTTTAAAACCAGGTTTTTAAAAACCTCTATTAAGTATTTCTTTGAAACAAAAGCTATTTCTCAAGTGGTTATTTCAACTTCTTTTTAAGACAAATTATAAAGACAGTCTATAGGACTGAAAACTAGAATTAAATGCTTAATTTAAAAATATAAAATCATACCATTTGACAATTGTGGGAGGCAGAAAGAGAGAAATAAACAATGGGAGCCAACATAAGTTCCCATAAGATAATGCAACCGCAAATTTCATTTTTCTACTTCTTTCATTTTCCACTAAATTTACACTTCTCTGGCATAATTTGAATGGATTTTTCTTGTAATAGCAGTAGACATAAAGTCAAAATATGAATAGCACACAAAAAGATATGTACACCTATAATGTCAGAGATGTTATTCCCTTTTCAGATACATGGAGACTCTAAAAGAAAAAGAATTAAAATAATTTACCTATGGCATGATACCAAAATTTTGTGATTCTCAAAAGAATAAAGAACACCGTACTGGAGAGTCAGGCAATCTGAATATATATATTATCTTTAAACTGAAAATGCATGGATTCAAAATAGAATGGGCAATCCCCAATTTTAGTTGCTTTTTGTTTGACTCTTTTTCTCATTCAACACTCCCTAACAAAGGTCTATATTTTGCTTCTGTCCAACTATATATGGACTTGCCAGTGATTGTCAGTCAAAAGTAAGATAAAAATTTATGTATATTGCATAATTAAAACCCTATTAAGAAAACTATAATAAGAAATAGAATGGATACAACTGAAAATGCAAATTACAATCAGTGGTTTCTTTGGATGATTGTAATATAATATGAAATATTTTCAATGTCTTATGTGAAGCATTTATTACATTAGTTTTTGATAAATCATTCTTAAATTTTACAAAAGCTGTTTTAACAAAATTGTGATTGGCAATCTAATTAAAAGGTAAACGTGTCTATTATAGAATTACAGAAATTTAAAATTTCTAAAATTAACACATATTATTTCTTAATTTAGTTTAAAAGTTACAGATATTGACTATGTCCCATCTAAAATTATTTCCCAGGCACCCTACATGTCTGGAGGAAAAGAAAATCAGTTAATAATGAATACTTTTAAAACAGTCAGTGAATATGTGGTGACCCAGCTTATAAATTGGTTTCTGAAGCTCACTGCAATAAAAAAGTTAGCAACTCTCTGTATGGACTCAACACAAGCATCAACTAATATAGTTCCATGCCAGTGACTACAGTAATTTTCAAGTTGTCTGCTTTATTATTTTTACATATATTTTTGCTAAACTTATATTTTCCTCTGAACAATCTCATCTGAGAAAATTTGGTCATGAAGTTACAGGAGACAAAAGAGTATATTTTGAGTAGCCAAATTCAGCAAATACTTGAAACAGGGACAAACAATATATTTGCTAATCAAATAATACTCTATTCAAGATTTAAAATAATCACTATATTTTTTCATTTATTTCATTTAAGTATTTTTGTCTTAGTTAATGCAGTTTATGATCAAAGAGTAAAAGAAAGAAAATCAAGTTTTTAATTCTTTCATTCCAAACGAAGAAATGACATTAAGCTAATAATACTACAAATCACTTTGCAAAAAAAAGCATAATTAAACAATCTAACATTTAAGATTTGAAAGTTGTATGAACATGAACAATAGTCACTATTTTATAATTTATTAATTATATGTATTGGATAATATTTTTATTTTCCTAATAAAATTTTATACATAGAAAAGCACTGAAAGTCTTTGATAAAGCATTTTAAATGATGATAAAATGATCAAATTTTATTGTTCTTGATCTGCTGGTTGATATAAGAAAAAAACACATCATTCTGTATGTGAAGGGGACCCACACAAGTTCTCTGAGTTCTTTCCTAGGGCAGAAAATTGAGTTCCACACCAAGGTTGATCACATAAGTGAAATAGCTTTATTCACAGTGACAGTGGTCAGGAGACAAAGTCTCAAATCTGCCTCCCCAAACAAAAAAGGCTAGGATTTTTATTATTTTCAGACAAAGAGAGGTATGGAGGAGAGATGCTGGTATGTTAAGAGTTATTGACTGATTTGTTAATTAGAAGTGTGTGAGCACAGGCCCCAGAGGCTGGCTGGTGTAAGCATTGGGGTATAGGTTACAAACTGGGTTGTACATTGTTTAATGAACATCCATTAGGAACTGACAAAGTTTGGCTGGAGTAATACATAAGGTTGTAAATAGTTCAATCCACAAGAGATGTGAGCTAAACATTTGTAAATTCCTTAGACAAAACTAAACAAAATGGGCAATTAAGGAGTTGTTGAGAATTTTCTAAATCTGGCTCAAGCATAGATGATAGGCCAAGGGAAAATATCAGTGGAGGTTAGTTTCCAGTTAAATATGACATAGTTCTAAAAATAAAACATAATATTTAGAATCAAAGAAATAAGTTTCAGATATCTGTCTCTAGTTACTTTTAAAAGTTAACTTACATCAAGTCTATAATTATAGTGAGTGAGTCGTTGTACATTATAGTAAAAGTTAAAAATCCTCTACATTATAATTTAGTGGCTATGGTTATTTTTTCCCATTCTGTTCGTAAATTCCTCAATCTTGCCAGGCTCAAAGAGAAAGGAGGGGAAAGCAGGAACTTACTAGATGCAGATAAGGAAAAAGAAAACGAGAATTTACTTTGTGACTAAAGACGGTTTCTTGTAGGAAAAAGTGCACAGCAACATTGTTGTGAGCTATGAAAGTGACATTACATAGTTAAAACTAAAATATCATACATTAACTAAATCTAAGTATTAAGGCTGCTGTGTAACATATATCATATGACTGCTTCTGGTTTCTTTCAAAGGCACATTGCTATCCAGAAGGCATATTATCCCCCTTCACAATGTCATTTTTCATGACAAAATACCTGTCCAGATATCTTTTCAAATCATACCTACCAGGGGGCTACCGAAACTGAGCACTTGGAAACCAACATGGAATAAATGTTTACTTTGTGTGTGTATGTATGTAAGTATTAATGTGTGTGTGTGTATGTACAAATGCATATTTGTTCTACTTACAATTACAATTGTAATTACAATTGATTTTACCATGAGTTGAGAGTTCTGTGGTCCAGAGGAATAGAGGCCACAAAAATCTTTTATCATCGTGTTTTGGGGTTTTTTTTCCTGAGTTCTTGGCTCCCTGTATACTCAAGTTTAAGAAAATGAAACCCAATCTGCAACTGTTTTAGTCAACCCAAGGGGTGCTGATTCAAAGTACCAGAAATCTGTTGGCTTTTATAAAAGGTATTTATTTGGGGGTAGAAGCCGACTCAAGGTACCATAAGAAGGTACTTTCTCACCCAAAGTCATTTGCCACTTGTTGAGCAAGATGGCAGGCAGAGTCTGCGAGAGTTCAGCCTTCCTCTTCCTTTTAAGGCTCCATGGTCCCAACTTCTTCCTATCTCAGCTGCAGTCCAGCATAAGGTTTGTCTCTCTCCTAGGCTCATTTCTCTCCAGGCTCAGCCGCAGCTGTAGGCTATCAGGCACATCTCTCTTCCCGGGGCCTCCGCTGTGTCTATGGAGCTGTCTCTATTCCTCTGCGTTTTCCTGTGTATTTACTTTCCTGTGTATGTCTTTGATTGAGCATCCATTTATATAGCCCACAGCTGTAGGCTAGCTGTAGGCAGGCACTGAAAAAGAGTTGCCATAATGATGTGGACAAATTAAAGCCCTAATCTTGATTTAATAATGTAAAAGTGAAGCCTCTGAGTCTAATATAATCTAATACACCCAGAGGAAGAGACCAGTTTAGAAACACAATTCAATATCAATTTTTGGAATTCATAAGCAATACCAAACTGCCACAGCAACACTTTTTTATTCTTATTGTCTTTCTCTCTCTCTCAGTGCCCTCAGTGTCTCTCTACATTTTACATTTCCTAATTATTGCCTTCCTTCTTTTTCCTCCTCCTATAAACCTCTAAATTCCTTCCTTGAGTAACACTCCCTATTAACTCATTCATTCAGCAATTATTAATAGACCAACACCCGTAACTTGCCAAATATATATTTTTTAATTTAGGTGATTCCATCCTTTTCTAAATTTATTCTGCTAACTTTAAAATATGTTTAGATGTGTGATTTTAATTGTATTATTGTTATTGCAATTAAACTAACATAGAGGTATTTTATGCATTTTAGCTGACATTTTTATAATGAATGCCATAATATCTTTTTAAATTATTTGGGCAAAGATAAAACTTTTGAAGACATATTTATTAAATGCTTAATATTCTTTGGGTTATATGCTTTACTAATGATTAGCCATTAAATATTTATTAGTGTATATGAAACGGACATCACCATCCCAACTTCAGAGATTAGATAAAGGAAAAAAAAGCTTATTTTTCTTGCCCTTGCTAACCCAGATATATGGCTGTGATGTCATCCAAACCAAAATTTTTTTAGCCATGCCTGCTCATACTGGAAAGTTGACTATAATGTGGAGTTTTCAGAGCTGATGATTAATTGTGCTCAGAGATCATGGGATGTTGTAAGTTTAGCTGGAGATCTAGTATATCACAGAGCTGAGATCAGACCATATCAAAAATCTCTCAGTGTCTAGTTCAAATTTATAGGAAGTATGTCAAACTTGTAAATGACACTAACTGTTTAGAGATATAAAATCAAGTGAATATCGCTGTCAATATCCAAATATATATTAAGAAAGTGAAATGAGCAGCTTGAATCCGTAAGATGAAATGTAATTGACATGAATATAGCACATGATATTTATTTAAAAATCAGAGCATGGGAGAAAACTAACTAAATAGCAGTTCATACCAAAAACATCTTAAATTTACATCCTAAATAGACTATAAAGTAAATGCCTGATTGGGTTTAAATTGATGGATGCACAGAATTTTTTAAACAAGTGTGGCCAATGAATCCATTGGGCTCTCTGGTTCTCAGCAACACTTGGAAATTTGTTTTGAGTTCCAGCAAGCAAAATTTAAACAGAAATTGAGAATTACGATTCCGTAGAGAGAAGTGTGGGTAAAATTTACTAGAGAAGTTAGGAAATCTTATAAAATGAGGACTGCATTAAGGAAACAGTGTGGAGAAAATTAAATATAAAAGGATCATGAAAGTTTTTCAAATACATGAATGCCTAGCATCGGCTTAAAAATGTATTTGACTGTAAAAGTTGGGTGCAAATAAAGGGAGGAAAATTTTGGTTTAAAATCTTGAATACAATTCTACCAATTAGTTTTGTTTCCATAAGCTGACTCTTCTTCCACAGGATTTGGAAGAGATGCTAGCAGATCTGTTGCAAGTTAAAGCATACTATAAACCATAGATCTTTGTTACTACCAGAATGATGTATATGGTATTTAATAATAGGTGATAATGATTTAGTGTTACTAATTCTTGGAAGAAGTATATGGTTTTCAAGAGTTCTGAATGAGACCATTGATTTTTAAGACCATGGATTTAAGTTATTTTTCTTATTGGATGTGCACATACTTCTCATTTCCATACCTTTGTTTCAATGAAAAATTTGTAAATATTTTTAAGATTTAAATAGTTTAGGCCCAAAGAATATATTTTTTTTCATACAAATTGAAACAAATATATGTGAAATATATGTAATGCATACCTTTGGATCATACAATTATCCGGGATAACTGTTTTATGATAATAAAATACATTTCTCAGGAAATGTTACAACCAGCTGCTCTATTGTCAGTATTATTTGAAATACCTTCCTGTGGTAATTTGAAGCTGTAGGTACTTCAGAAAATAACATGTTCTTAAATCTAATCCATTTTTGTTGGTGTGAATCCATTGTAGTAGGACCTTTTTATAAGGTTACTTCAGTTAAGGTGTGATGCACCCCAATCAGGATGGGTCTTAATCCTATTGCTGGAGTCCTTTATAAGTAGAATAAAATTCAGGCAGAAAAAAAGTTACAGAGAGAGCAACCAGAAGCTGGACATCAAAAAACCCAGAAGAGAATGAAGAGGCCAGGAGAGGCCAGCATTTGCATTGCCTTGTGATAAACTAGGAACTAAGGGTCACTGGCAGACAACCCCAGAATGGCAGTCTTCAGGTGACAGTATCATCTTGATGACACCCAGATTTGGACTTTCTTTTAGCCTCAGAACCCTGCTCAATTAAATTGCCATTGTTTAACTTGACACATATTTGCTTGAACAGACCAGGAAACTAAAACACTCCCTAATGGAAAGGGATTATCTTTTTAGAATTTCCTTGACCCTCAAAAAGGAGCCGACCTAGGGTTGGGAGAGTTACTTTTATTTTGTGTCTTTCTTGATAGATGGTGAAAATGATGTGGTTTTACTGGTGAGAATACTGAATAAAATGGAGTTGGGAGGGTGCTATCATTTCCAATTCTAACTGCTACTTTCTAAAATCATATTGGAAGACACACACTATTCCCTTCATAATCCTTTTACCTAACCAGCAGAACAACAAAAAAAGATGTTTGGAATTTTAAAAATCTATATTATAATATTATTAGTACATTTTACCCTTGGGGAGAATAAAGCAATAGTCATATATATAAAACTATGGTTAGAATTATAAATGTTCTGATTAGTTTGAATCAGAGATATATTTTATTGGTGAGCAGGACCCCAAAGAAATTTGCTTTGAATTTTTTCCCTATAAGAAATGTAAGTACTTGGCCTTAATCTGGATGGGTTGTGAAGGAAATAATCCAATGAAGAGCATGTCTCTGATTTTGAGGTGACAGCCTTGAAGTAGAAAGACCAATTAAGAGTAGTCTTCTTTCTAATTAGAAATAACCTGCATAAGTGATGGGACTCTTCTAAGCAGATTCATAATATAGGACTGCTGTTTTACTTTTGTTAGATAATGTTATAAGACCCAGCTGTACCCCGATATTTTTCCCTATAAAATTAAACCAAATAATTAAAAACAGGTGTACAGTATTGCCATCATAATCCAGAAGGCATCATTAACCAACTATCTGTCACAAGAAATGCTTTGGTTTCATTAACTATTATTCTTAATATATTCAATGCATTATTGTATACAAAATGATGGGTTTATATTGAGCCCTATGGACTTTAATCTTATTATTTTGGTTTATCCTTCCTTGCATTTGAGAAAAAATTAGTTGTTACGGTTTTGCTTTTTTTTCTCTTTTATTTATTCTTATTTATTTATTTACCCTTATAAAGTATTTGCACCTATCTCAGCTACATCTGTTCTGTGCCACCTGTGTATCTTATTGCCATATAGCCCATGTGTTTTTCAAGTCATTAATATAAATATTGAAAAAGACCATCCCCAGGACATATGGTTAGAGGATTCGCTCCCAGCAGATATTTAATTCAAAAAATCTTCACTTTGGCTACAGTAGTTCAACAAAATATGAAGTCATTCAACCATATTGCCATAAGATCCATTATTCTTTATTTTTTTCACACACACATAGACACACACATACCACAAAAATACCTAGCTACTACAATCAAAGTGCATATTTTTAAGTCTACTGTCTCTATTATAAGATTCAACAGACTATTTTGAAACTCAGAATAAATATTCTTTGTTTTTAAATATCTCTTACACTTATGCTCATAGGTAAGGAGAGAATTCACTGCTGCCTGAAGGGTGGAGAAAGAACAGTAATTAAAAAGATTAATCAGCTCATAATTCTTTATTTTACCTCAAAATATTAACTAAAGTTTTCAGTTTACAGAAATAAAGGGACTAGTTGCAATAGATGACACTGATAAGTTGATCCTTGGCTAGTCATGAAGTATTTTGTGAGTTAATGAAAAGCATTCCAAATTTAACATCCATGCTGTTAGAAATCATATTTTTTTAGATAAAGCAATGGATATGTATTAGAGAAGGATCAATCTCTTTCAAAAAAAAAAAAAGCAAAATCATAGCAACTAATCCTTTTTTCTCAAAGGCAAAGAAGGATAAACACAACATTTGAATAGATTCCTATACTTGAACAAGTCCACAGACCTAGAATCATTTGAAAGAAAGGGGTGCTCATAAATTAAAATCTTTTACACTGCCCAAAATTCATTCTGTAAAGAATCCTTCTGGGCCCGGCTAGATAGCTCAGTGGATAAAGAGCACGCTGGGGTACCACATGGGAGGCCCTGGGTTCGGTTCCCGGGGACCTGAGCGGGCAGACGGCCTTGAGAAAGGCAAGCCGCAGTGGGCGGGTCAGAACCGCCGTGGGCAAGGCAAAAAGCCGCCACGGGCAGGGCGGAGCCCCCACGGGCTTGGCAAAGTCAGCCGTGAAAAAGCAGAGCTGCCACCTGCGAACTGTGGAAGCCGGCAGCCCGCAAAAACATGGAGGACTGCTGCCCGCAAAACATGGAGCGGAGCCGCCCGTGTAAACGGAATGGAGCCACCCTCGAACGGAGCGAGCCGCCACCG
>PVKH010014201.1:0-16572 GCA_004027955.1 Chaetophractus vellerosus
TAATTTGTGGGATTTAGCTTGTTCAGTTTCTCTCTCGTTATTTTTTTCTTCCACCCCCTTGTTTTAACTTTCTTTCACCCATTGGGTTTATCATAAAATTTAATTGGTTCACCAATAATTTTCAGATTTTTTAACACTTCTGTATATAACTAGAATATACTCCATAAGACATTATTTTATTATTTCTGAAGTATTACTATTATTTTATGGTACATCTTCTCAAATATTTCCTGAGAATTCACCTATAGCTGCAATTAAATTCCCAAGGCTCAAATTGTCTAAGTATCCATATCTGAAGAAAAACCATTAAAATCGTGAGCCTAATTTTTCTTCTTCAGAAAGGATGACATCTTCAGGGATCATGGCTTAACCAGTTAGGGGTTTCCCACCATCTTACTGACTATCAAGACAAATGAAGACTGCCTGATTGGGGCCTGTGCAGCTGCTTGTATAGAAGTGATTGCATATCCAGGATTCTTCTCACTTCTGGCTGTGATGTCCTCACAATGCTCATTTTGTCCTCATGGTTGCCACATAGCTGCTCCATCTCCAGGCTTCTCTCAGCATATCAGGCAGTAAAAGGGGAGAAGGACAAAGTCATATACCGGCTGAGTTTGTTTTCTCAAAAAAGAAAAACTAGCTTATCAGTGAGCCCACCTTAAATGGAACTTACAGTTCATTGGCCAGAACTGGGTCAAATAATTATTACTAACCTCAAGGAAATCTGGGAGGGGATGTGCCATGTCTACTGGACACATTGTCATTTGAAAAATATTAAGGTTCTCTTAGAAAGGAAAAGGAGAGAATGCATCCAAAGTAGGTGACTGTCATCTATAGAGGTGAGCTACAAAGAGGTTTTCTTAAGGTAACAATGCATGGTCGTAGTAATTTAATTTTTATGACATGCTGGTATAAATTTATGCTTCTCTCTTTTGAAAATAATTTTCCACCTAGAATCACACAATCACAATTTATTTTCACTTTACCAATGTTAATGGACATTTCTCTAGATAGAGTTTATGTCCATTTCATGAATAATGATAAGACCCCCCCCAAAAAACAGATTAAAAATTAAAATGAAGGAAACAAGAATTCTTAATATAAATCAAAATCATTTTATTAGCCATTCATTGTAGTGTATATGAATTCAAATGCCATAACAAAAATATAAGTTCTGATTATATATAAAGCCTCATTTTTCCTCCTTTCTAGAGTCTTCATGCAATTTTAGGCTCTGAGAGAGACATTCTCAGCACCAACAAGTGAACGGAGTTTGGGCTATTAATGCCAGATTCTTGTACTTTATTACAAGTACTTGCTGAGTTTCAGCCCCACAGTTCAATGTGTGGAAGCATACGATGTGGCACCTATTTAATATTTCCCTGCTAGTTTGGTTTCTAGCATTCAGGAGATTCCATCAAAATATTTGTCTAAGTAGTGACAAATGGAGAATTTAGGAAGATAATTCAGAGGAGTTATTTTCTCTTTTCCAATTAGATGTATGTTTAAGTTAAATGAACAAGTCTTTCCAGAAACAAAATTTTTGAGTATTAATTTTATTAATCTTTTATTTCTATTTATCAGTACAAATGTGTTCTTTTTGTATTATTATTTTTAAACAAGAAAAGTGGAACAAATTAAATTAGTTATTATGTTTAATATTATTTTAATTTAGAAAGATAGCAATATGTTTTAATCAATCACAGAAAATATTCATCTTTCTAGTATAAATTAAGCAAATTATTTTGACATACATTAAACATATTATTTGTTCTCTTATGATTGCCCATTTTGCTTCTTTTATATCATTGATATTATTTTATTTAAAATATTTCATGCAGGAGGATGGTAAACCCTGTCATATTAAGAGAAAGTTGATACATTTAAATAAGATACACTTGATATGGTAACACCCAAAAAGCCTGGAGGCTATTTAAATATATCTAGACAGTATGATAATCAATTGTAAATTATGTATACCTGAGCCCTTTTCACCCTAGGCAGTTTTGGGATGTCCAAAAAAAAAAAAAAAGGGAAAAACTGCATCATACTGAATTCAATGGTTCAAGCCATCTTAATGGCCAATTAACATCACTGCACAGTCAGACAGTCAGTATAACCTATTTTGCATAGTTGAATGTTAACTGTGGAATAAACTAAAAGGATTTTACCTCAGGTATATAAACATACTCCTTGTCTTTCTAGCTTTAACCTCACTCTCATTTGCCAGTGTCTATGTGCATTTTCTACAAAGGTTAGAGTGAATAGGGGCTAACCATTCACCTAGAAAAGAGAAATGGATATTTTCCTCCCTGACTTTTGTAAAAACAGAATATTAGACATGGAAAAGCGAAGGCAAAGTTTTAATGATACACTGCAAATGAGGCTTTGATGAGCTGTGGAAGATAAGGTGATTAAATAACTGGTCAAAAATTCAAATGATATTGTCCATACTGATGGTCACAAAAATAAATCAAGGAACTTCTATGTAAATTTCTATCACTCCATTGCTGAGGCATAAATGTGGTGGGTAAATGAGAGGGACCCCCCTCTACTTCTTGATTGTGCATTGTAATAAAGAATCAATAGATTTCTAATTAATTGGCCTTGTGTTTTAAATTACTAATCATTAAGTTTCCTTCATTGGAATGATACTATTTTCTCCGTTTTAATCATGCCTCCTGTGACTCTTCATAGAAATGGAAACAAACATGGACTTATATAGAAATAGTTTCCAGGAGAAAATGAAATGATTATAGAAGTGCATAGACTCTCAGAAGACTTAAGGAAGATATTGAATTAACCTTTTGAACAAATCAACCAAATTTAAAAGATCCTTCTGTGAATGAAAACTCACTACCTTTTTAGGAGGGCTATTTAATTGTTTCATAGCTTTAAATGTGACAAAATTATTTGTTATACTCATTAATTTATTCAACAAATGGCAATATTTCATTCACTATGTGTTAAGTACTGAAAGCAGCTCTAATTCTAAATCAATCTTTAATTATGTTACTAATCCTTCTCCTTCTGCTCCCCACAGGAAAGTCCCAAAATATTTTAATTTAGTTTCAATGTTTATTTCTCAAAAACACTTTTTTTCTTCCAATTTAGTAATCTAAGGCATTCAGTTGTTTTTTCTATGCAATGCTCTCTCTCCCCAACAGCCTCCGGTTCACATATTAAATCCTGCGTTTCAGTTATTTATACATGGCATTTCAAGAAAGGGACTAAGCTTTTCACAGTTTAGTACACTCTATTTCTATTAATATAACATATGCTTTTCCTTTTAGCAGCCTCTTGGCATTCTTGGAGATGATTGAGTTATGGCCAAGTCAGATCTAATAACCACAAACTACTGTCTTTACTACCCACTACTTTGCATTTCTCCCTCCTCTTTTTTTTTAAACTAAGGCATGGCTTAGAATTCATCTTATGGAATTCCATAATCTTGGTATTCATCCAGCATTCCAGTGTTTTGAGATAACCTGTATATCAATTTTGTCATCAGCTATTGTTTTGCTTATTCCCCTGGGTTTTATATCATTTCAAATTTGGAAGGTGACATGTTCAACCTTGTTCATAATCTGCACTCTGTCTCCTCTTCACAGCTGGGGCCAATTGATTCATGTCAGTAGGTACAGACTATTGCCTAATTCCAAGAGCTATCTTTCCCCAAGAGGAAATATTTATACAGTTTCAGCCTTATTTTTGATAAAAATCTTCCATGATGTCTTACGGATATGATATAGAAATGCAGACTGAATTTTGGTATTATTATGTTGACTTTAATATGGTTGGATATCTACAGCTAAATTATAATGCATGCTATTTGGAATGTTAGAAGAAAATAAATAATATAATATTTTTATATAGGACTGTATATATTCGATACAAATGCAAAATATTAGTTTCATTACATTTCTTGAAAAAAGATAAACCTAAATATCAAATTCTGAGTACTTTTCTAAATTAAAAGTTGAAATTTGAAACCAAAAACAATTGAATTTTATTTAACTCTCACAGTATGCCATTTTAATTTTCCTAGAATTTAGCAAAGCCATCAAACTCTAAGTAACTCTCTAATAGTCAAATGATTAATTGTTTCAGAATAGTCTATTTAACATTACAAGTCCTTTCTGGCTTTCTGTGTTACAGATTTGGAATTGTTTCTAAGAATATTGGTAATTCTTTACACAAAAAATTATTTGTAAATATCATCTCTGGCTAGCTTTAAAGAAAAGTTACAGTGGTTTCAAGAAGTTTCAAGTAGTTTCAATTTCAGGGAAATTACCAAGCCTTGGGAACATTATTTTTATTTGTGGGCAGGGGGTTCATCTTTTCTTTTCAGTTATGCTTTCAGGTGGAAGGAGCTAAATTAGATCAACACCCCTGGCTTTTGCTGTTCCTCATTTCTTTCTTCTAATGGGGGAGATGTGACATCTGATTGATGAGTTTGGGAGAGGGAGAGAAGGCTAAACCTTACTTGGCTCTGTCCCTCTCTCCTTCACCATCCTTGATAATGTCTACGTACAGAAGGTGCTCATTCCCCATTATGCAACTTTAGAAAGGAACAAGTCTATTTTTCCCGAGTCAATTTTAGAAAGGCCATCTTCTTCAACATTGACCTTTTTAGTAATAAAAATAATATTTAACCTTCATCTGTTAAACTGCTGTGAATATACCTAATTCATAAAATATATATATAGGCTATTTAGGGCTATCATTTATTTAGCCCCCAGCCATTAGTATTTTATTGAGGAAAAACTAAGAAAAGAAGTACATATTCAATCAAAGAAAAAGAGCTCCTGTAAGACTGATTTTTAAGTACTCTATTCATCCAGCAACTCACTGATTCAACACTTATAAGGAGGCAAGAGACAGGGGTAATTATGTTACAGGCATTGGATGCAAGTATTATATTTGATCTCTTTGGAATGGACAAACATTTTATTCACTAATTATAGATTTTCCAAAGGTTTCACTTATTTTAAGCTTTAACTCACAAACCATAGATCCCTAAAATTGAGAGCTTTGGCTCTGAAATTATTTGATTCACTTCCTACTTGTGCAAAGCTAAGTATCTAACACATTCTTTATGTAAACTTGCCTTACTTTGTTAGATTCTAAAGCATTATCATAACTTTACAACTCTCAAAATTGTATTTGGTTATTTTCTCTAATATATACCTACGATGCTGTGTAATGTGTAGGTTGTTTAGTATAGAGAGGGTATTGCAATTCTATGAGATAAGAAGGCCTTCATGAATTACTAGATAAATAATTCTGGAAGTTAAGGAAAGAAATTTTAGGCACTCCTTTAGTAGCCCAGTCTAGTAAGTAACAAACCTTATTCATTTTGACCTTTCATTGTATGGTATTCAAATTTCAGCATAGATAATTCCATATGGATTTGTTTTATTCAGTGTCTTTTTTCCAGTGTCCTTGCACTAAGGAAGATTAATCATAGGCACCCAGGAAAATGTTCAGGTTTCATTACTTTACCCCTTCTGTAATTTTCAACACTTATTCTCCAAAGTATAGCACAATCCTCGATGCTACATAAAATTCTTGGGGTTTTTTGGGTATCAGGAATTAATGTATCATATCCCCAGAAAACATTCATTTAACATAAAATAACCTATCTTTATCTTCTTTTTATAACAATAATAATATGTCTAAACTTCATGCATTAAAACTTGACATCACATTTACCTTCATATTCTGTAAGTTATGATGTAGTAAATGTTCTGGAAGAAGCAGATTTGCTAGAGAAACTTGGGAGACTATGATGTTTATAACATGGATTTTTTTAAAAAATGGATATTATATCATTAAGCTACTTAACAATTCACTGCTAAGGAATTTAAAATATACATTCCTCTTCTTTTTAATAGATAGTTTTAGGTTTTTGAAGAATATTAACACTAACAATATAATGGTAAAGAGTAGAAGCAAATTTTGGAAATGTTAAACTGGGACTCCAATATCAAACTACTCTGTAAGCCAAATGCATATATGTGAGTGCATGTAAGGACAAATAACTCCAGCACATTTATTACAAAATTATATTGAAAAGAATCCAAAAAGTTAAGTGAGATTTTTTTCCTAGAAGTAGTAAGTAAAAAATCAGCTCTAGGAACCATATTAAGCACTGATTCCAGAAAAATAAATCTTTCAATAAAAATAATTTTAATTAAATATCCATTAATTAGAAAATTGTGTGGTATGTACTTCATCTTTGCTTCTTAATGATTAATTTCCTTATCAATTATTGCCTATTCCATTTTGATATAAGCAAATAAATTATTTCTAAAAAGTTACAATGAAACAATAGAAAACATTTGATTTTATGTGAGAAATAATCAGAAAGGAAAATGTTTCACTTCCACACTGAGGATAAAATTTTAAAGAAGGTAAGAAAGGAAGGGAGGAAAGTACAATTTTTCTTTGATGGTCATGGAATACAATAATTATTAATGTTTTCACACATACAAAAATCAAGCTACCAAACATACATCTAAATATTCAGATGAATTTTTGGAAAGCTTATGAAAATTATGTTTATACCTTTTTTGTTTGCACTTAAAGGCCAAATCTGCAACATGCCTAGTTATAAGAATGGACAACCAGACAGATACACAAGGTATTAATCGAAAGTGTTGAGAAATGAACATCTGTCCACTTTCTTCCCTTGTCTGCCTGAACCTCTAGCCACTAAACATCTCTTAACACTAGGGAGCACACTTTCTCCAAGAATTATCCAGGGAAAGTAAGAGACAGGAGGCTTCCCTTCTGCAAATCAGCATCAGGCAGTGTGCCAGCCCATGCCCTGCTGTATAGAATGACAAGGCACACAAATATGACAGTGCTTAATGATAAACAATGACAGTTCTGTCAGGCATCTGAGAGGGTTTTCATACTTACGCATGTGCTGAACAAGAGACAGAGTTTTTTGGTTTCTTTTTTTCTGTGTGTGGCATATAAAAACTATGGCATGAACTCTTCACCCCATTTTTCCTTTTAAACAAATCAAAACTAGAAGAGTGTTAGCAGCTTTATGATTGTGGCAATGGAAAGTAAGAGGCTATAGGAATTTGGATAGCTATTAGAAAAAAATTTCTTTATATAAAACTGTAAAAATATTTTGGGTATTGTTTAAAATTCAAATAATCCTAGATTTGCAATGATTTTACCATAAAGCATTCTTAAAGGCATGTTAATGTCTTCTAGGGAAAGTATAGAACTTAGAAATAATCCAGCAGATATCTGAAATGATGCACTCCAAGTAATATTAGATGACTCATATTCTGACAAAGATTCAATAGAAGTTATTTAGAACCATCATTGTATCACACATAATACCAAGTACATCATATTTTCATTAGAATTTATTCAAAAATTTATTGTGTATCTATAATATGTAAAACATTGCCTAGACTCTTTTGAGGGATTAAAAAGTACACTACAAGAGCCTTTGCCTTTGGAGAGCTGGCCATTTCTCAAGGGGGAAGGATGAACACATGTTCAAGGCACAGTATATGAAAAAGCCAAATACTGTCAATGATTTTGCATTGTGTGCCTAATTCCTACAGGGTATCATACTAGGTATGATGGGTATAAGAAGATGAAAAAGATGTGGACCCAGACTGCCTAAAGCTTATAAAATAATGAAAGAAGACATTTACAGATCTATTTCTTTATTACAAACTAAAGCATAATGTAGTTAATGAGATACCAAGAGTAAAGAGAGAGTGGTAATACTGGTGTCAGCAACAACAAAAGGACTTATAATCTGAGAGCCACTATATTAAGTGGTTTACACAAACTATCTACATGTACATATATATGTAGAGACTGAAGCTTGGAGAAGTATCTGGGAAGACATAAAGTAAGGATTTGAATACATGTGTTTGAATATAAAGGTTTGTTTTTACTGCTACCTAACTCTTTGTTAAATGGACTTCTTTTCATTTCTCCAAAATTCCTTTCTTAGTTTTGGGCAAAAGCCTTCATTTAATATGATTATGGTGAATACGAATTATGGTACTCTGCCTTCTGGACAAAAGGATGAAAATAAGCCTAGGCCTATCCAACTGGGTCCCCCAGCCACCTTAATGAGCCCAGTAATATAAAGTAAGCCAAAGAAGGTCAGTATAATTCCTTCCCTGCAGTTTTTTTGTACAGAGTTGGGAGATGTTTGTACTTGATAACATAAGCTATAAACAATTGTTAACCATGTCTTTCCTATACTTGCTACCTAAAAAGACTCACCTGTAGTAAAAGGGAAAGAGGACAGAGTTCATTGAAGTGGGAACAACAGATAAATTCATTTGTACTTAAGTCCAGTTTCACCCCAGAACTTCCAATAAGTTAACAAGTTTCTGCCATTTGCAACCTAAAATGGCCTAATTAGCACACTTACTGCTGAGATCAGGGGTTCTTAACAAGGGGTCAATGAGCTTGAATTTAAATTCAGAAAAACATTATTCTTGTGGAAACGTGTTGGTGCAGTTGTGATATATTTATTAAATAATGCACAGTTTAGTGTGGACTTAGTAAGGGGTCCATGGTTTTCACCTAACTGGCAAAGTTGTCCATGGAATAAAAAAGGTTAAGAACCCCTTGTTTAGAGGATGAAAGAATACAAGGAAAGTGACATTTGTGCTATGTTTTAAAATATTAATAGTATTCAAAAGAAGATCATTCAAAAGAGAGGAAGGGCCAATTACATGCAAGTAGAAAACTACAAGGCAAGAAAAAGCAAGATATGTATCAGGTTGACTGTACATCTTGGTTTGCCTGGGAAAGTTTGTTTTTTTCCTCCATGTTCTACCTCCTTTTCAAAAGTTTACCAAATTTTATAATAAAATGTATATTATGGTCACTCTCCTTACATCTGTAAGCTGTACCAAAAGATGTGCATGCTCAATGTATAATTTAGAATTTAGATTTGAGCTAGATTATAAAGTTCCTTAATTATCACATGAAAGACTTAAATAGCACTATGGAGCTAAGTAGCGGTGTAGATAAGAAGAGAGATATCTCGTTACTTTTAAAATATTGCATATTATAATAATTAATTATATTAATATCGTACATTTTAGGAGTGTTATACATGGATTGGGCAAGTTAAGGAATTTAGAAATTGTTTTTGTATAACATGTGAGAGATTATGAAGCTCTGAAAAAGACATGACTTTTGAAGATATAGCTTATGTTATGCCATTTTTGGATTAGAGATATAAAGAAGAGAGTGTCAAGGCACCCCTTCTTCCACCATGGAGAGAGGATTGAAAGAGCTGAGAAGAGGTTTGGAGCACTGGATAAATGGTGTTGTGTAGAACTAGATTTCTATTCAGAAAACTCAGGCATCTACTCTATAAACAATTTTGTATGAACTTATGAGAGTTAGTGAAGGCCATGGTTTTCTGGTGATTAAGTCTTGTTTTGGGCACATTTTGTTCTGAGCTCCTGGTACTACGATTACTTTTAAATTGCACCAGCTCTTGTATCTAATCTTACTATCTAATTTAGCTCATATTGTCTTGCAGTCTGAATGGAACTACTACAAATGCCTCAGCTGAGTGGAATTGGAGAAAGCGGAAATTGGCGTGTAAATGGTCAGTATGGAAGTAATAGAATATAGGTCATTGTTTAGGTATGGAGAATGAAAGAGAGGGAAGGATGATGCAACTAATTCCAGTTTTTGAGTCTAGATGAATGGATAGATGCTAATTCCTTGAAAAGAGGTGGGAAATTAAGGCATGCAGGCTTTTTTAAAAAATGGTGGAGAAAATGATGAAGTCAGCGTTAGATATTTTGAGTTTGAGGTAAAGGTCAACTATTCTAGTAGAATTTTCCACCTTTTACTACAGATATAGATTTAAAAAAACTCAAGAGAATGAGGCTATACATAAAATAAAGTATATTATTTTTGTAAATAAATAGAGAAAAGAAAGCTGAAATTAGGTCTCTGGAAAGGTCTGTCACTCTCTGCTGAAAAGCTAAAGAAGGAGCATTTAGAGATAAAGATAGAATCTGTAGAGGACTTGTCACATACTTAAAGAGAAAAATGTCCTTATAGGAAAGAGTGGTCAAAAAGTCAACTGTTCTTCTGAGGTGAAAAAATATGAAACAGATTTCATAATTATGTAATAATGTTTCTTTCAAAACAATTTCAATTGAATAAAGACAATGTTAAGAATCATTTGAGAAATGAAAGGGATTGGGACTTAGAGGACATTGAAAACTGTAAGGCAATCTACATTTTTTAAAAAATTTGATGATGAAAGGGAAGTAGAGCATAAAATCGTAGCTCCAAGCAGTAGAAACCTAGGGGAAGACTTTGTAAAGTTAATCAGTTTGGGTGGCCCAAATTGTACTTGAATATCAATTTAATCACCACACCTCAGAAGTTTAACTTATTTATTTCTGGATTATGTAAAGTCTACAAAGAGTTGGGTAACTCTACAGGGCATCTGTCCTCCATGAAGTGACAGTCTGCTCCACCTGTCCCTACTGTGTCAAGAAGTGACCTCCATGATTATCAAGATGAGGGAAGAGAGCTCACAGCGGACACACACCCACTCTTCTTTTTTCAGCCTAGAAATGACTCACATCACTTAGGTATGCCATTTATTTGTCAAAATTAACCACATTGTTGTAGCTGACTGCAAACAGTAGGGTAATGTAAGGAGCACAAGAATGTTGAATGAGCAACAAATGTTTTGGCCACATTAGTAATTGCGAGCAAAAAATAGAATGAGAGGAGAGTAACATTAGACACAAGAAAAATCAGATAATGCATGTCTATTTTTCTAAGGAATAGGAAAAGTTTTACTTGTTCAAAGTTATGGATTACCTAGATTTAAACTCTTTCCTTGTCTACAAATCATTCACTTACTTTACAGTAGATGCCTCTGCTGTAAAAGGAATACTTCATAATAAATAATTTCTAAAATGTATTTCAACTTTAAAATTATATGATTCTAAGAAATTTTATGGCTCAAGATCAAATGCCTTTAACAGCCATTTAGCTTCCAAATAACAATTTACATGAACAGATATTAAAGAATTATTTGGGCTCTGAAGAGTACATAACTAGGGTACAAAATTAAGTGTAGGAAATATATTGATCCTGCCGGCTTCATTTTTTACTAAATTAATATTTATTCAAATAAAAGCATTTTTGTTTACTTATATAAAATCATATTGTTGTTTAATCATTTTGCTATATTGTCAAACTGTAAGGGTAGCAGACAACTTTTCTTGTTTTTGCTTTCTTTCTAAATTACTTATAGCTTTGTATTTCTGAAGAAATTCTTTATCAAATAAGCAAAGCAGGAAAAGGAATCATCTGGTATGGAGCAGACAGAGAAATGAATCCTTCAGCACTCATTTTTATGGCCTAGTTAACCTCACTGTGTTTATATAATTGTCAGAGTTTGACCTCTTTTACTGCTGATACAAATTAAAATTCATTCCATAAACTACAAGATTGATCATTTAAAGAGAGAGAGACAGAGAGCAAGCAGTAGACTCCATCTGAACACTATATATGTGATATTTATATTAAACCTTGTGAATATGAAAAATAAATTAAAATAACCACATTCTTGTAGAAATGTTGATTGAATAAATCTAGGTTAACAAAGTGATTAACTGGAACAAAATGATATTTCAATCAGAAAAATGCTTAATTATCTTGTATAGGATGAGATTTGAATCAGAAGAGCAAAAACATTAAATCAGTTGGAGAAGTAACAGCTTTATTTCAAGTGAGTTATTTATTTATTTTTATCTTATTAAGAAGCTACAAAGGAAAGAAATGTTATGAGGCTATGAATAAATAATTTTCACTTCATAAGCAAAGAGCTAAGTCTAAAGTTAGACAAATTGTATAATATTTTCATTTGTGTATTTTAAAAAATAAATAAGATATCAAAAGAGAAAAGGAAATAAATATCAAAATATAATTAAAATAATTTGATTTGTAAAATTAATTTTGGCCTCTGACTACCACTGTCTTTACAACTTTGAAAGACAGACTTTATAAAAGAATATATTTTAGGTACTAAAGGATGTGCAATAAGATTTTACTTTTGTGTGGAGGAAATATATTGGTCATTTCCTTCATAATGCAAAATAACTCTCAGAATTATATTTTAACTTTTGAATACCATTTACAGGATCCAGGACTATGAAATCTTATAGAACATTTAAAAGATGTGTTGACTTTCATAGTGAAAACAGAAATGGATGGTAATCCATAAAGGCAAGCAAAAATTGTGCATATTCTTGGTTATCTTTTTGTTGGTTTTGTGTTTTGTTTTTTAACTTTGGAAACAATCAATCTAAGTAGAAAGCATGACCATCAGTAGCTCGTATGGATTTATACAATCTTTTTGCTTTGGGGGAAAAGTTTATGTACAGGACTTTAATCAACACATTTTTCAATAAAATGACAATAATGAGCATGAATAGTCTCATCTCACTAATATATGTTTTAACAAAATTGGATTGACTCCTGATAATGCATTGGGAATAGTTCATAGAAAAGTTTGGACTCAAATAGTACCAGTTAGCTTGTTTAGTTTGTTAGTAAGTTGAAGGACTAGAATTCTTAGCATGCTTTTGAAAATGCGACTTTCAACTGTTTTAGGCTTAATTTATACTTTGTATTATTACTTGAAACATTTCTACCTTAATGCCTTTCATGGATTCTTTCCCAAAGACAATAGGGTCTTGATGTCTATTTTGTGCTTGATGTAGCCCCTTACTATACTAATTAAATTTTAAAAGTACCAAACATCTAATGAATCCCGATATTGCACTGTTTGTATCCCAGAATCACATCAATATCTTTTCAGTTTTCATAATTCTTAATTCCATCAATATTCCTAGCTTTAACTCTATGTCTATCTTTTACTAGATGATAAAATAGAGGAATGAATTTTACGACAAGTTAGCTCCGTAAATGTTTCAAGAGAGATGTGCCCATATTGTCAGTATACAACATCTCATCAAATTTGTAGTTGTGTTCCTAATGGAATGTGATTACTGCTGTGGTGAGCACTTATCCAAGTTTTGACCCCTTTTCTACCTACTCATGTGTTCCTAAAAACCAGTATTCTAAGAAACAAATTAATGGCAGTGATTGCTATACATATGCAGGTTATTAGCATTTAAGTAAATTATTTTGACCAGATAGTTTTAGTTATGTTACCATAAAGCATTAGATAATCATTGCATTTTCTTATGCTCTGCTGGCATTTTTAATGTAAATTAAGGTTTTTGTTTCCGGTATAATTTATTGCATTACATTGCAGACTCTAAGGCTCACTGGTATATTACAAGCAATTTTATTAAGCTTTCCCTTTTTTACTTTTTTGTGAGTACTGGTCTTATTTCATTCAGAGAATAATTATTAAATTTGTCTAGAAGGATTATTATAATAGAGAGAAATAAGCATTACATTTAAGATGTAGTTTGGATGATTAACATAGAGTGATGTTACTTCTGGGTTTGCATAGTGATACTCATTAAAACATGTATGCACCACATAGAAACTGAGATTTTGCTTCTCCAATGTTTCAAAAATGTTTCCTTAGATAACAAACTAAATTTAGTATGAATTCCAAAATTGAATTCATCTATTCTTGGCCAGTTAAACTTTTCACCACATGCAAAGAACTACTTTTTACATCTTTATGATTACCTCTTGAATTTTACTTATATCTCTTGTTCATCTTATAAACTACAGAGTAATAACAAAGGGGAGAGAAAAGAGAAATTGAGCCTGTATCCCTTCTTTACCTTATCCTTGTAATCTTTTGAGTATTTTAAACTTAGAGGAAAAGGCATTTGTTTATAATGTTTAACTCAGATTTAATTTTAATCATACTTATCAGATAAAAAAGTCAACTTATTTTTTAATTTTCTAAAAGTCATTCAATCTTCCTAGTAAGCCACTAGCCCACTTGGTAGAGAAGTTTAGATTTGCCCTTTAGTTTTATCTCTATTTCAACTTGTTTTAAAAATGTCTTTTGGTTACATTTTCAGTTCAGCCTAAGTCCAACATGTAGACAAGTTGTTTTTATATTTCTCATATTCTAGATGAAGTAGGGAGAATCTTATATTCCCAGGGAACAAGGCCAGAGTAACTAGTCTTAATGCTGACTTTATCAGCTGGCCTTTGCTATTGGATGTTGGATTTATTGGTCTCTGTACTGTGGTGTGCTGAGATGTAATGCCTTCATCTGGCTCTTGCTGTATTACATCCACTGCTGCTTTCTGTTAATCTAGCCATTGCCTTAGCTCATCAAGACCTTTTTCCTTTTGTTTTTTGTTTCTCTTTTTCTTTTTTTGATCCTTATTTATTTTATTAGAGAAGTTGTGAGCTTACAAAACAATCATGCATTATGTGCAGAATTCCCATACATTACCCTTTGACCTACACCTTACATTGTTGTGGAACATTTGTTACAGATTATGAAAGAACATGATCACATGATAAGACTATTACCACTAACTTTGCTCCATAGAAAACACATGGTATATTTTTTCCATACTAACACATAGTGTTAATAACAAGGCCTCTTTCCTTTTCCGAACCTTAGATCTCTGCCAATTCAGTGACCCTTTCAGCAGTAACGTACCCCTTGATGAGGACACAGAAATTTCTTGATTCATGAATGTCAGAAACAAGCTGTACAGTTATCCCATATAGAACAATGGCTGTATATGGGATTGCATATGGGACTTCAACTGGAGGTTTGCTGAAACAGGAAAAACTTTCTTGGGTGTCTCATGCTTATTTATTCTATTTTCTACCTATTTCTCACTCAATCCACTCAGATTTCAACCCTGCCTAAGGGGAAGAATTTTCTTTCCTTCTACCTCTTTTTGCTTTCCAGGCCCAGAAGGGGCAGGTTTTCTGCTTTTTTTTCTTACAGAACAGGACATTTGTTTTTGTGATACCTTTATTTTATCTTGAGTCACCAAGCAGTCAGACTGAGTTTAATGGTACAAAGATGAATCCTATTAGTTAAGTCAATGGTATTTGGCTCACAATACAGGAAAATCAGAGCTTGGATGCATGGGTTACCATGAACAAATGAATTTATTTTAAATCCTCCTCAACATTATCCATTTTATAGGAAATTGAAGTCAATATTCTGATCCTTACCATTAAGTATCTAGACTTAGAGCTGATTAATTCAAACCATGTAGGAAATTACAAGGTTGAACCATAGGAAATTTTCATTTCTGTATGTAAAAAAAAAAAAAGAATATTGTCAATGTCAAATTCGGTTATTTCATATCTTCCCTTACCTCATTTATGTGACAGTTAATTTTGGGAATCCCCACCAAATGTATACACGTGGACCCTCACTGGGATTCTGGAACCAGTGATGATAGCCCCTGGATCATATTAAGAATTTCTCAACTTTTCGTCATTAATCAGTGATTACTCATCAACATTCCTTCTTCTAGAAAATTTTGAAATATGTCTTCTGCTGAGGTCTGACTATTCTTTTGTTTCTGTAGTTTATTCATATTTGATTTATTTTTTAACTTTAACTTGGTCTCCAGAGAGAGAGTTTATAAATATCTGTTGTAAATATGCCTTCAAAATAGCATGACCATATTTCTTATTGTCCAAACTGGGCCCAAAATTTAGGCATCAGTAAGGCAAAGCCAAAGACTGTGGTGTTCTGGGGCAGGTTGTTGGTGATCCTTGAGTCATTGGCTCTTCTGTCACATGGCAATGGCCTCTCTTTTCTCTTGCAGGTTCTGTTGACTTCTGGCTTCTCCCTGTGGCCTACTCTCTCTCTGTCTGAATTTTGTTCTGCTTATAAAGGACTCCAGTAATCTGGATTAAGGCCCACTGATTCAATTGGCCACACCGTTACTAAAATTAACATCTTCAAAAGGTCCTATTTCTAATGGGTTTACACCCACAGGGATAAATAAAGATTAAGAACATGTTTTTATCTGGGATACATAATTCAACCTACCACAATGAGATAGAAGAAAAGAAAGGTTATAAAGTTCTTACCATGTGCTAATCAATATTTTATGCATGTGGCAGACTTTATCTCATTAAGATAAATCTTCTCAAAAATGCTTTGAAGTCAGCATCAAAACACACATCTTATAGATGAAGAAATAGAAATTTAGAGTAAGAGATTGCCCAAGATCATGTGTGGCAGTTTGATATAGTTTATGAATTCCAAAAATAGATACTCTATTGTGTTTGTAAGAGGTCTGTATCTGCATGATTAAATTATGATTAGGGCTTTGATTGGGCCATATCAGTAGGCTCTCCTCACAGCAGAGCAAAGGAGTTAGTTGGAGTTTTGATGTTGGAGTTCTGATGCAGAGTTTTTGAGCTGGAGCCTTGAGAAGTAAGCACACAGAGGAGCTTTGTCAAGAGGAAAGAGAAAAGGTCTCTGGAAGAGAAGCAAGCTGTTCATCTGATAGTCTACAGCTGGTCTTTTGGAGATAACAGAGTTGCTGATCCTGAAAAGAAGCAAGCCCGGGAAGAGAGGAACCTAGGAAGCCTCAA
>PVKH010014202.1:6183-16669 GCA_004027955.1 Chaetophractus vellerosus
GAATAATAAGCAAGGCAAAACATGACTCTAAATAAATGTGGAGTGAGAAGCTGGAGCTGTAACATGCAGAAGAAACTTGTAGGCAAGATTGGGAAGTTCCAAGCTGAGGGTTGACTTGGCCCTATTTACAAACAAGCAAGACGCTTTGTAAAATTTGAAGGGGGAGGCATAAGTGGTAATGGAAAGATTAATGGGGAACCTATTTCAGTAGTTTACAATGGTTGATGGTTGCTTGGACTAGAGTAGTACCTTTATAGATGGAGGGAAAGTATCATTATAAAGAGTTTGTGAATATATTATGCAAAGAAGAGGCTTAGATTATTAGTTTATTATTTTATTAGAAACATAGTTCACTGTGGTGAACAATGGCTTAAGACTTTATCAAGAAACATGATGTTCTGGTCAGGGTTCTCTCGGGAAACAGAATCAACACAAGATATCTGTTAAAAATATAAGATTTTATAAGTGTCTCTCACATGACTGTGGGGATACACAAGTCCAGGTTCCGCCGGCAGGCTGCAAGCCAGGGGCTCCGATGAAGGACTGATGAAGGGTCCTCGATGAGTTCCTGGGAAAAGTTCGCTGTCAAACGACGAGCTGGGAAATTCTCTCTGAATGTTGAAATCAGTTCCCTTTTATGGCAGTCAACCGAATGGATAAAAGCGTCATCCATTCTTGATCCAATCTCGCTGATTGATGCAGATGTAATCAGCCATCCATGCAGTAAACTCAATTAGCCCAGTGCTTGCTGGACCCAACAGCTGGGCACAATTACCTGGCCAAGTTGACACATTAGCCTAACCATCACACATGGTAATAGCAAGTATAGTACTTTTAGCATTTAAGAAAATATAACTTTGCAATAGTCTCCATGAAGTTGACCAAGATGTCTAAATAAAAATTATTTTATTTATTTTTAAGTAAGTGTAGATAATCTCAAATTGTATAGGAGTTTGAATTGCTTATTTTCCCTTTATAAAATCATCTAAATGGAGATAGATCATACTATGAGTGTGCTGTTTGTTCCTATTTCCTTGATGATTCAATTATATTTAAACTGATAAATATTTAATAAAAAAATTTTATATTTTATTGGTGGAGTATGGTGATGGTGATGCATTCTCTCAACGAACAGAATAATAATAAATGAACAATTCGCTTGGTAAATTCTTTTTTTTTTTAAAGATTTATTTTTATTTATTACATATCCCCCCCCCTCCTTCTGCTCGCTCTTGCTGTGTGTCCATTCTTCTGTGTTTTTCTATGTTTGCTTCTTGTCTCCCCCTGTCTTTGCGGCGGCACGCTGAGTCGGCCCTCCGCGGTGGCGGCTCGCTCCGTTCGTGGGTGGCTCCATTCTGTTTTCATGGGCAGCTCCACTCCATGTTTTGCGGGCAGCAGTCCTCCATGTTTTTGCAGGCTGCTGGCTTCCGCACTTCGCAGGCAGCAGCTCTGCTTTTCACGGGTGACTTTGCCATGCCCGTGGGGGCTCTACCCTGCCCGTGGCGGCTTTTTGCCTTGCCCACGGCGGCTTTTGCCCCACCCACGGCGGCTTGCCTTTCTCAAGGCCATCTGCCCCCTCAGAGAGGTCCCCGGGAACCGAACCCGGGGCCTCCCATGCGGTACCCCAGCGCGCTCTTTATCCACTGAGCTATCTAGCCAGGCCCGGTAAATTCTTGATATTGTGAGTATATAGGAGCTAAATAGATGATAAAATTACTAGATAACAATGTTCATAAACATAGTATTCCATGGTGATTGGTAACCTTTCTTAATAAATATGGTAATTGAATCGATGGCATTAATATTTCGCCACTGAAGGATTAACAGAGAAAAGGGAACTAGTATGAAAAGAAAAAAAATAAAAGAGAGTTGGACATATGGAGGTGCAAGGGGGAAAGCCTTGGACTGAGTCAAAGGACCTGGCTCCCAATTCTGTATTTGAGTAACCTTGGTTAATTCTTGGCTGATAATTTCTACTTTCAACTAGAAGGTTCTCTGTTTTGACTGAAACTTACAAGAGACTAGATCTAGCCTCTGGATATATATGTACATTCCACTTTTTCTCTGCACAATGACTTTTGTTTTAAATAAGAGATACATATCAATGAAGCTATTTCATTTTTGGTAATTGTTATTTGGATTGATTGAGAAGGTATATTCTTGTGAGTAATGATCAAAGAAACTTTAGCAAGCTGAAATGGAGATAATGGTTATCAGGAGTATGATATGCCAATGTTGCTTTTTTTTTTCCTATTTGCACAAAAGTAACTTTTAATATTTAACTTCTTGTTTGACCAAGTAATATAATCTCATGGTTCAGAAAATCAAATTTTTATTAAAAATTATATACATTGAAAAATCTTATTCCCACTGCATCTGCCCCATTTCTCCCCATCCTCAGATAACCCCTTTTAATATCCTACAGTTTTCCTTTATATGTAAACACAAAAAAATACAAATTGTTTACACCAAAAGTAACATAATATATACCTTGATCTTCACATTGTGTTTTAAAATTGAAATTATTGAGATGATTATAGATTCACAGGTAAGAACAAAGACAGAACCTGTGTACCCTTTATATGGTTTTCCTCAATAATTTTTGATCAAAAAGAAATAAGAAAGTAGGAGTAACCAGCTTGAGTAATTGCATAGGAAAACTTTCTAAGCAATAAGCAGAGGAATTTTGGACCAACTGCTACTATGATCTGGATTTCAGCAGGACTGTTTGTTACTATCCCTAAAAGAAATACCATCTTAGAACAAAATGTTTTCTCTAAATTACCATAGGTGAGTAGTAATAATTGTCAATAGTGAAGTATATCTGTGTTTAGTTATAATTTTAATGACTGCAGAGAACAGACTAGAAGTTGGGTTAGAATACCTTGGACTGAGTTCTGTTTTGGCATCCTACTAGTTGTTTTATGAAACTGTGGAGAAATTACTTATCTGAAATTCAAAAGCAGCATTTGTAAAATGTAGACAATTTTAACTGTTCTTTTACCCTCATTAGGGATCCATGAAAATTGAATGTGAAAACTTATAGACAAGTGCTTTTTTATCTACAGGATGTTATGCATATATTAGGTAGTTTTACTGTTGATAAGTTTAGGTTCCTTTGTATGACAATTGATCGGTATAAATAAAAATAAATCTGGAGAATTTCTTTACCATTGTTAGTTAACTTTGTGTTACCAAGAGAAAATTTAACAATAATGAAGTCATATTCACACACCCAACACTAATTAAGGAAAAACCCCCACTAAACTCTTACTTCCTCCTGCTCTTTAATAGATTGAGAACTTTCACTTCTCTGTAGTATTTTTAAAAATTGTTTTATTTTTTAACAGAATAAACATAAATCCATCCAAAGTGTAAGATTTTGATTTACTTCCCTAGCTCTCATCTCTGCCTTCTGCTTCCTTATAGAGCAATTGCCTTACTCATAAGCTCTATAAATGTCATCAAACTTGAAAAACAACTGGAATAGAAACGAACACCTTATAAATACAGTGTAGATTAATGATTTTCTAGGGCCTGTTGTTTCTTGTCAGGTGTAATGTAGGTATTCCATGAAAACAACAAAATAGCAGCAAAGTTTGAATACTTTTTTGAAATATCTCAAAATACTTGATATTAAGTATGTCCAAGATATGATTTTCTTTTTGTAAAGTATAATAATTTTGGATTGATGCCAAACCATGGTTTGTAATGCTGATTTTGTCAAAGTCCCTTCTTAATGCATTACAATATAAATTTACAAGTCGACTTTTATCTAAATGGTCATCAGCCCATAGAATCATTTTGCAGTGTAAAGTGGTATTATTCCTAGGTTGAGGGTTCTTTATTCAGTTTTCAAAATTCAACTTTAATTACACACTATAATTTAAACCTTTAATATCAGTTCCTGGCAATATGTGAATTTGCTTGAACAGTAAAAAAAAGTTTATAAATATGTAAGCTAAATATATCTCTTGTGAAATAAACTGTTTCCTTTGTCTTAAATTCTTTCTCCCAAAACAAAGAGCTTGAGACAAGTACTGTTCAGTTAGTCTGTTTGGCAGGTTGTCCCAAGAAACAGGAGTGAGAGAAAAGAGGAAAAGTAAAAGGAGGAAAAGCCAATATGGGGTGTGCCATTGAGACCACTGTGGTGAACTAGGGCTTGATTCTACCTGGAACTATCTGAAATGCATACGGAATGCCTCTCAGAATTATCTACCTGAGGACTGACTATGTCAGACTTTTATCCATTAGCTCCTTTCTTCATATTGATTGAGAGCTGTCCTTGGAGCATTAACTTCTGGGATTCTTATGTATGCAAGTTTCAGTGTGCAAAAATACTGTGAAATAATATATCCTGGAATGAATCTGCTAATAAAATATTAATTTGAAGATGGATATTTGACAATTTTACATTGCTGACCATTCTGCTTATGCCATGTATTCCCAGAAAGAAGGTTTAGTGTATAGAAGGTGTAGTGAATAGAAAAATGGGACTTCTATATATATGATTATTGTTTCAAATGTTTCAGACTTTTTCATGAAGTAAATGTACAAATAATTAGAAGAGTCAAATTGGAAAGTAAATCCTGAGTAATGGAGAAAATCAATTTGGATTTTATAATGTACGTCTTTTTAAGAAAAATGGGCAATGAAAATAAGGATAGTTCCTTATTTTATTTTATTTTATTATTTTATTTTAGTCTATTTTATTTTAATCTATTGTATTTTATACTGTTGTATTTTATTTTATACTATTTATTTTGAAATAATTTTAGGCTTCCCCAAAGTTCCAAAATTAATACAAAGTTCCTGTATACTATTCATCTAGCTTCTTCCAATGATAGCATCTTACATAATGATGGTACATTATTAAAACCAGAAAATTCACATTGGCACAATACTGTTAACTCAATGCCAATAATATTCAGATTTCATGTCACTTTTTTTGGTGTGTAGTTCTTTGAAATTCTATCCTACATATAGTTGTATGTAATCATCACTAAAATCTAAATACAGAACAAAACCTTCATCTCAAAAATAAAACTCGCTCATGTTTCTGTTTTATGGTCATATGCTCTTCCCCAACTCTAAACTTTGACAACTACAGATCTGTTCTCCATTATTACACTTTATTTCTTTAAGAATATTAAATAATTGGAATTTTACAGTTATAACCTTTTGATTTGATTTTTTAAATTTTCTTTCAGCATAAGGCCATTGAGATCTCTTCAAGTTATGTATACAATGGTTCATTCCCTTTCATTGCTGAGTAGTATTTCATTTTAGGAATGTACCCTATGTTTTTACTCATTTAACCATGGAAGAAAAAAATTAGGTTGTTTTCATTTAGGGCCATTACAAATAAATCTGCTTTGAATATTTGTGTGTAGATTTTTGTGTGTGCATAACTTTTCATTTTCCCGGAATAAATACCCAGGAGTGAGTTTGCTTAGTCTCTGGTATATGCATGTTAAATTTCAGAAAAAAAAAAGAAAAGCCTGTCAAAGTATTTTCCGGAGAGACTGTAATGTTTTACATTTCTACAAGCAATATATGAGAAATCCAGTAGCTGAACATCCTCTACAACACTTAGTATTCCCTATATATATATATATTTTATTTTAGCTATTCTAATAGGTATGTAGTATAAAATTTCATCGTAGTTTTAATTTGTATTTTTCTCATAGCTAATGATGTTGAACATTTTTCATTTGCTTATTTGTCATCTTTTTAAAATTTTTATTTTATTGATCTTGTTTTATCAAAGACTCTAATTGCTAGGTCTTTTTTTTTCTTTTTTTGTCCAACTTGTTTTATTCCAAATCATTTTAGAGGCTGCAGTTAATTTTTCTTATGACAAACATATGCTTTTTATGCATTTTAATTATTCCAAAGCATTGGATTAACACATCTACCCAGTTTCCTTTTTTCATTACTACAAGATCTCTTCCTGTGTGTCTCATTAAATATTACCCTGATATAGATTGCTTTAGCCGTAACTTATGATCATATACTCCTTAAACAGATTATTGGCAGTCCAATCGTATCCTTATCTGGTCTAATAAAATATAAAATTATGTTGAGACTTAGCTATAAAGCAGATGAAGACCACTGTTAGTTTACTAAAGTGAGACTATGCTGAGATGACAAGTGAGAAATATATTGTTTGAAGGTAAGAGAATAGCCTAGGAGGATTAGTTAGGTGGCTTCATTCATTCTGTTCCTTATTCGTTCATTCAGGAAATATTTATTGAACACTAATTTTTTTGCAAGGTACTATGTGAAGGATAGTTTTATGCCTTAGTGATGTTAAGAAGAATGGTGTGGGGTGAACCTGGCTATAAGCAGTAATTAAAACCACTGTGGACTATAGATAATGATTCCACAGTGCTGCTGTTAACTGGCTTTCATGTAACCAATGTAGGCCTTGGTTTTCTTACCTATAAATGAACTGCCTGGGCTCAAAGTTTTCTATACTGACTTCTACTTCTGATATTGTCTGAGACTGGAAATCAGAGAAATATTCTTATAGTGGTAGTCAGGATTCTGACTGTGCAAAAAAGCTTAAAGAGAATGTATGCTGTAGCTATTTAGCACTTCATCTAAGAAAAAGAAAAAGAGATGTAACTTAAACCTTGACATTGGATTACCTTTGTATATACTTAAAAGAAGTTAAGAAATAATATCTTAGTGTTTCAGGATGGACCAAAGAGAGAAAAATTGAATAGACAAGTGTCTTGGAGTGAGGTGAACATAGTTTCAAGAGAGACCTGGTTGGTGTCAGTTGTGCTGCTTTCATTGTGAAATATGCTTCACTAATTGGTCTATAGAAGAATAGAATTTATCTTTTCTATATATTACACAATGAGACATGAAGATAAAATTTAACTATATTGAATACCAGTTAAACAGAGAAAAAAAACTACTGATGTGATGTGAGTTTAGTCATTTAATAATTAACTTAAGATTGCAATTACTTCTATATTAGGTGAGAAAATATGAATATCTAACATTTCAAATACTTGATAGATTTAGTAATAGATAGAATGCCTTAAAAGTAACTTTTACTAGTTAGATAAAGGGGTTAGGTACGTAAACAGGTATATTTGTAGATCCAAATAAATGAAACACACATATTAAAACAAAATTTTTGTGCAGATTTCAGTGACTTATGTTTGATCCTAATCAATTGCAATCACAAGAGTTACATCAGTGGGAGTTTGAAAGATTAAACTATTGAGTTTTAATGATTGCTATCTATGTTCATGGATAATGGCCTTACCTAAGTTTTAAGCTAAGTTCCTTTCTCAGCAGGGTTAAACAAGTTATAATTAGCCTATTGAATAGTACACTTTTTTGAGTACTACTTTTGTGTATGTGATTTTTGGAAGTCATATACAGGAAGGATTTTTTCAGCACCCTGTCATGGATCCCAGTCATGATACGTTCTTACCCATATGTTTGAATGAATGGAAATAAAGGAAAATCTATTCATGCTTGTTTGTATATTTCATTTAAAAATTTATATTGTAGAAATACAATAGAAAGAGGATATATAGACCAAGGTTCTATTTCCGACTCTGCAGCTACTAGCCAAGTGACATTGGTTTGGCATTTCTCCTCTCTGCCACCCAGTTTTCTCAAATCTAAGATAAGAAAGCTAGATTTCCATGGTGACTTTTAGCTTCAGTATTCATTTTTTCAATACATAATATGTATATATTATAGAAAAGTGGCAAAACATAATATACATGAAAAAATAATAATCAGACATTATTTTATCAACCAGGATAAACTGTTAATATGTTGATATATTTCTATCATATACATTTTTATACATGCATTTACCAAATTGTGTAAATGTCTATATTCATATATTTATATAAATCTAACAGCAAATGAAAACTGGAATCCTATTTTATGTACATTTTGATATCCTTATGTTTATATAAATTTAAAAGCAAATAATTAGAATTTTTCCTGTGACTCCAGCATCTTTGATTTTAAAGGCTACACAATAGAATACTCTAACCAGTGAAATGCACCAATATAACTATATTCCTATTTGTTAACCTTGCTTGGAGGATGGGGGATATTGTCAATGAGAACAAGATTCTACTAGACAGGAAGAAATGGTGTCTTACCAACTCTTCTGTAGCTTTTACCACTCCAAAATGATAACTAATGCTGGCTTTTTTCTAGCAAACGTGCAATCACTGTGATTTTACTATAACATTTAGCATTTATCTCAAATATCTTCTTTCTAGACTTTGACCATTCTTTTCTTTTTTACTTTATTTTATTTTTTTTACAAAGCAGGATAAAACTTCCTCAAAAATATTCCTAAATTGCATGCCTAGTAGTGGTCTTCCTATGGTAACTCTTGTTTTAGAATCTTCTCAGTATGCAGTGTGGCACTTATAAATTCTTCCTACCTCCTGCCCATGGTTGTAATCTGTGATTTGCTTTGGGAGAAGATGTACTGATGGAAGAGGGAGGGCCAGCACTCTGCCTGCTTCAGAATCCAGCTCCTGTATCCTGGAGGGCTAACTGCTTGGGTTTCTTGTTGACATGGACCCTGGATTTCTGTCAGGAGACAGGTAGGGTGTGACAAAATAGGTTTCTACCTTCTCTCTGGTTGGTAATGGTTTAGCTTTTGCCAGAATATATAAGTAGGTCATTAATTTTGGTCCTCATTCCAGTTTTATGGGCTGTGTGGTAGTTTTAAATTCCTCCTGGATTCTAGAAAGTAGTTGAGTGTTTGGCAGAATGTTTGATGAAGCTATAAGTTGGGGTCTTTTTCTATTTCTGTAGGAATTATGAAAGGAAGTAGAAAGAGATTAAATGAAGTACCACTAGCCTGACACTATTTTAAACCGGTTTCTAACATAAATTTTCAAGTTAATGTTTCAAAAATACTTTCAGTTAAATATAATCTGCATATTTCAATAATATTGTTAAGTAAGTTGAATCATTTGTTACTTGGGAAATGTTAGTAAATGCAATTTTAAAAATTCTATTACATGAATAATATTAACTTGGTATGATTCCAAGATTTATCTTAACAAAATTTTATCAGCAATGGAGAATATGGTTTTAATATATCAGTTTAAAATTTTTAAAAATGCATTCATGCTTATAGCTACAAAAATGAAATATGTCCTCAGGATTTCATGTCTTTGGAATGTGAAAAATCAAAAGAAATAAATGGATATTGTGTTATAATAAGGGAAATAAGAAGTATATTCCTTTTGCCCAGCTCCCTGTCTACAAAAATAGGATATTTACCTACCAAGAGAGCTATTTTGAGTCTTAAGAAAATATAAGCAAGTATACAAATTAGCATATCAATATAAAACATTATTATATAGCTTTATTATAATATATAAATATATAAAGTATTATAAAGATTTGGGGGGAAATGAAACATTTTTATAATGGTAGCTTTACTTTTATTTCTAATGTAGATATTTTTCTTTTTTTTTCCTCAAAACTCTATTATTTTTTTAATTAAAAAAATTTTTTTTTTGTTTTTAGGATACATTGATTTACATAAAGTTACACAGAAATTTTAGGAGTACCCATATGCCCCATCTCCCACACCTCCCACAACCTCCCACAAATACATCCTTCATCAGTGTGGCACAGCACCTCTAATAGATATACACATTTTGGGGCTTTGCCACCAAGCATGGACCACAGTTCAGACTGTAGACCACTCTCTCTCCCACACAGTTCTGTATGATACATGATAATATAAAATAGCCTATATCCTCCATTGCAACATCACCCAAGACAATTCCCAAGTTCCAAAAAAGCTCCTGTATTGCAACTACCTTTCCCTTTCCCTGCCTCCAAAGTGTCCAGTGGCCCCTGGCTCCACATAATTTTGTAATATCTTCCATTGTATGAATCACAACAAGTTTATAATAGGACACCAAGTCCACTCTAGTCCAAGCTCTTCCCCCAATCCCGCGGGTTCTAGGATGGTGATGTCCCCTCCACCACCAAGTGAGAAGGGGCTTATATCCCGTGGATACGATGGAAGAGATTATCCTGCCTGCAGCTGCAGGCTCTCTCCATTCCCCAGGATAGCCGTTGTCCATCATCAACTCCCGACTAGGTGTCCTGGGTGAGTCCATTGAGTTGTAGCATAGGAGTTGCAGGTCCACAGAGTCTCTGGACCCAGTTGGCACATGAACAGTCCATGGTCTCCGGTCTCTGGAAGTACACATAAAACTCTGGCATCAAATATAGGTTTGAATAGAAGAGACAAATGGACCATGTACAGTGAAGGCATATTTTGGTCAGACTCTGTCACTCTCAGGAGCAAGGATTCCAAATTAGGGCCCACTGGTAAGGCACCAAACTCTGGGGCTATCTGCCCTGATATAGGACCTGGATATCTCCAAAGACCTCAGGAGGCCCTCTGTTTGCGGTGATATCCATATTGGGAAGACTAGGAGGTCCTACGGGGATCTGC
>PVKH010014203.1:0-16569 GCA_004027955.1 Chaetophractus vellerosus
AAAAAAAAAAAAGTCTTTATGATTGCTAATATTTTTTCAATGAAATAAAAGTGCAGAGGAACTATTGGAGGTTTGATGAGATAGAAAATGTGTAATCATTGGTGTGACAGTTTGAAGTTCTTTGATGAATCCCAAAAAGAGAAAGATTATGTTTTTGAACTAATCTATTCCTGTGGGCATAAGACTTTTGTTTGGTCTACATCAGTGAGGCATGACTCAGGTAGTGTCTCTGCCCTCTTGCTACATCTGATATAAACAGAGAAAATGAGACAGACGGAAACACAGAGGAAAAGGAAGCTGCCATATTTGATCCTGCCATGTGAGAGAGAGGAAAACAGAGAAGCCCCAAAAGACTGAGAGAAGTCCTGGAGTTTGGAACCAACAAAACCAGAGGCAGAGAAAGAGACCCCCAGGTGCTGGGCCCACAGAGCAGTCCACATCTGAGAAGACAAACCGTGACATATGCCTGATTGTCACATAGCTGGACAATAGGATCACCAGTAGGTGACTTTGGTGGGAAAACATCTCTGCTGATGCCTTGATTTGGAGAAGCAACAGCCTCGGAACTGTGCACTTTTACCCTAAATAAAATTCTCATTATAAGAGCCAACCCATTTCTGATAGTTTGCTTTAACAGCCCTTTGACAAACTGAGACAATTGGTAAAAATATGGTGGGAGAGTGAAAGAATTAAGATTATGCATTCTGTTTCCAGGACACAGCACCTACTTAGGGTTCATGGTTTTGATTTTGAATTGAGAGCAGTCAGCTTTGCTGTATATTTTGCTCCAGGCTGTTCAGCAGTAAGCATGAACAGAGTATGTGGAGAACTGGGTTTAGCCAGGAATGGGATTTTGCCCAGAGAACATAATGAGGGAATGCAGCAAGAGAGTTGAAGATGTACGCAATGTAATCAAGTGACCAGAATATAAGCGGTATAAGGAGAGGTGAGAGTGAGAGAGATGGGAAACAATGAAACAGATGCAAGATCAATTTTCTTAATGGGCTAGAGTATTATTAGCCATGGACAAGAGGGAGTGAGCTGAAAAATATGGGAAATGGTCATAGAAGAGTAGGATGCTTGAAACCCAGATTATTTGGGGATGTAGCTATTTAAAATGGCAGAATCTATATTAAAATGGGAATAAAGAGAAGAAAAGGTTATGGAAGAGAAATAGTCAAAGAACTGAAAAGTGCCAGCATCAATGAAATCTACAAGAGGAGATGATGAACTTTTTCTGTGAAGGGTCAGACAGTAAATATTTTAGGTTTTGTGGGCCATATAGTCTCTGATGTAATTACTCAACTCAACCATTATAGGACAAAAGTAGCAATGGAAAATGTGTGAACAGATAAATATGGTTGTGTCCAATCAAGCTTAATTTATAAAAACTAACAGTGGCCAGGCTTGGCCTGAGGCATCATAATTTGCTGACTCCTGGCCTATGTGTACATAGAAAAGGTGACTGAGGATATGAAATATTTGGAAGCGCTGTTCCATTTAAACAATTTGGGGAGAGCATGAGAAGTGACAACACAGGATAGACAGAAGACATAGGTGAAATGGCACTGAATAAGCAGAACCTTTGCTGTGTCTTATTTTCCAGTTTCATAAAATGAAAATAATAATAGCACTTTCCTCACAGGACTGTTGGCAGGATTGAATGTGCTGTTATAAGAAACGTTTTAAATTATTCTCAACACATAGAAAGCACATTATAAGTCTTAGCTATTATCATTATTATTATTATTACTATTACATTATTTCTCCATTGAAGTACATGGGGCACACTGTTTCCCAACACTAGTTAGACACAGATATTGAATTTTTTTCTGCTCTCACTCACTGGCCCTGCCTATTAACTTTAGATATGTAAAGGTAACTTTATGGTTTCATGGATATTGGTTGACTCTACAGCAGATAGTAATTTTCTCATCATCAACTCAGATTTCCAAACAAAAATATCTTTATTTTTTATAATTCATATCTCTGTTTCTTTAGTCTCATCATTCCTGACTCATTTGTTTGTCTCAAGTATTTACTGGGCCACTTCTATGTGTTGACTTTTGTTATAAACAATCAGAACAGTTAAAAATATCTACTCTCTTGGAACACATACTCTAGTGGAAAGAACACAGATATCTCATCTTCTAAGAGAAAAAAAAAGTGCTGATGGCCAAAAGATCAGATGAAACATTTTAGTCCAGCTTCTTAACTGATGCACAACCAGTCTCATTCACCTTATGGAATTTTATCCTTTAGAAAATAGTACTCGATTTTTTCCTGTTTTAATGCTTATCTCTAACCATTGAATTTGTTAATATACTGAGGATAAGTTGGAAAATAAAACACCAAAACAGAAACCATGTTAGCTTGTACTGATTTTTCACAAGAGTCTGCTTCAAGTAACACTGGATAAAAGACAAAAACCTACACAGTTGGATACTTATCTGCAGAGGAAAACACCAAACATTCCTATAACTCACCTTCTCTCTTAATCTGTTTACCCACTTGTGACTCCCAATGACTGTATATTGTGCCATACTCTCGAGTTTATATATTTTCGTGTTAAAAGTATTTAATAAAGCAACCCAAACATGAACAAAATCCTGAGTACAATAACCCAAGTAGTAAATGTAACAAGAAAGTCTTAGATACTATGGGGAAGTTAAAATAATACAGACTTGAAAGAAATGAGAGACACAGGACAGATTGAAAGGAACAGATAAAAGGAATCCATCAAAGACAAGGCTGGTAGAATAATTGAAACAAGGGAGGGATGTGCCACAGTTATCATCTGTTCTGAGGGGGACTGAAGAGTGCTTGCAGAGGACCAAGAGTACCAGGCACAGTGCTGGCACCCAGTCATGTTTGGAGGCACAAGCAACAGCTTCCTGTGTCAACTCTAGTGCACACCATTTTTGCCCTAGTAATAATGATGGCCTTCTTTCAGTCTCTTCTTGATACCTCAGATACCACATTTCACCACACTTATTTGTACCAAGAAAATTTCATGTCCCTTTTCAAAATAAAATTCCAATGCTTACCTATATTTATTATATTTGTTAGGAATTTAAGATATTTAAAACGTGGTAGCAATTTTATATTTTTATTAAGTCCGTTCATTATAAGACTCTACAGGATTTGGGATTCTCCCAATACCTGTTTTAATTGCCTGAAATTCCATAATATACTGACTTTAAGAAATGAAATTCCAATATATTTAATGATTTTCATTTTTCAACACTATTTTCCTTTAGCTCTGTCCTGTTCAATTATTAAGTCATTTGTGGGTCTAAGACAATACTATACAATGAAGCAGAGTTACTTAAATAATAATTACTCCATAAAACATACTTCTATTGGTAGGACTCATGGCTATAAGCTCAAGATGCTGGGCCTAGAACACCCAGAAAGCACTCTTAGTTATGATTGACTCTTCATCCTTATATTCACTCACTTCTGGTAATAAAAAGCTACATTAGATTTCCCTGAAGCCTTGATATTGTTGAAGTAATAGGGATGGCACTGATCATGCAATGTCTGGGGTGTGGGATAAGGATGAAAAATGGGAAAGAAGAAAGTGGATGGGGAAGAACTATTTCTGGAGAGAGCAGAATAAGAAGAAATTATCTGAAACAGGAAGAAAAAGATATGTCAACAATTTCTGGCAAGAGTTCTTTTCTGCTTGAAAGGTCAGCAAACTGTAAGAAATGGGACCAGGTAGTGACTCACATCCCAACTAATACATAAGCTAGGATTTGAATATCACTTTAGAATTTACAAAGTTCATTTCACAGTCATCATCTCCATTAATCCTTTGGGAGTTATAAAATGTTATCATCCCCAAGTCATAGATGAGGATACTTGATGCAATTCTCACAGGTTCACGTGGCAGGCAGGATAAACCCAGATTCAAAGCCCATATCCCCTCTCTTACACTCTGCTGCCAAACAGATCTCAGTTGACCTACTGGGAACCCCACTAAGTTATAGATAAGGTGGGACAAGTTATCAATACCTGGATTCTAAGAACTTTAGCACTTACTTTGTTGATGGTTTTTATTTCTTTTTTAAGAATTCTAAGGTAATATATAAATTATTTCCTCCTCATACCTGCAAAGAAACTCTTTGCTATTTCCTTCTTCCCAAACAAAACAAAAATTTTCTCAATTAAAAGAGACATACTAAGGATTAATGTTTTTAAAACTCAATAATATAAAAACATCATCAGCAAAAAGAAAATGACATAGTCTTAAAGCCATGCTGTTCTTCCTACCTAATGACAAATACACAAATATTAAAAGTGCAGATAATTCAGCTTTTCAGTTTTCATTCAGGTACCTGATGTTGGCACCATCTAAACATACAAAACAGTTCATTCAGACAACAGTAGCAAAACCAAGAAGTCACACTGGTCATGAGTTATGCACATGAAATTTTGCTAATCAAACAGTTATCAAGGGGCCTTGAAAATAAAGCCTAATCAGCACACAGCAAAGTTCTTATATCGTAGATGCACTTGCCTATTTCAAAGAATTCTATAGCAATTGTAGGAAATAAAAGTCTATTTTTGAATGCTAGCATGTATTGGAAAAAAATCCAGGATGATTAAGTCTTCTGGCATGCATTTTAGCTATTACAGCTGTTTGCAATATATACGTGCTACAACTATATTTGAAATCTCTGCTATTGCCATTCACCATCTGCCCAAAGATGGCTGACAATGCCTATGTTTTTTGTTCATTGCTTATGAATCTGCACATAGCAATTTGCCAAACCTGTATTATTTGTCCTTGCCTTTTTTCAAGCATCTAATCAATATCCTAAAGATACGGTAAAAACTTTAAAGTCTCTTAAAGCCACAATTGTAACTTGTAATTCAAATTAGAAGACATGAAAGACACATATCACAGTAATTTTGACTACTTAATTATTATTATTATTTTTTAAATATTTATTTATTTTTATTACATATCTCCCCTTCCCCCCGCTGTGGCGACGCACCGAGACTGGTCACTGCGCAGGCGTGGCTTTCCCCGCTTGTGGGCGGTTTCTGCTTCTATTCAGTTCGCGGCTGGCTGGCTGTGCTCCATTCGCGGGCGACCTGCCCTGCCCGTGGCGGCTCTTGCCCTGTCCATGGCAGCTTTTTGCCCGGCCCATGGCGGCTCTGGCCCGCCCATGGCGGCTTGCCATTCTCAAGGTGGTCTACCCGCTAGGAGAGGTCCCCAGGAACTGAACCTGGGGCCTCCCATGTGGTATGCCGGTGCCCTATCCACTGGGCTATTGAGCCGGCCCCCTTAATTATTATTAACTATTTAATAATAAGAAAAATCTAGGAACACTAACACAGTACCACAGAATCCCAGTGTAACAACAGAGTCCTTTATTTTTTTTAGGATTTATTTTTATTTTTATTTATTATACATCCCCCCCTTTTTGCTTGTTCTTGCTGTGTTCATTTTTCTCTGCGTTCCTCTGTGTCTGCTTGTCTCCCCCTGCTGGGGCGACCTGCCAAATCAGCTCACCAGCGTGGCGGCCCGCCTGCTCATGGGGGCTGGCCCTTGCTTGTGGGGGCTCGCGGGGGCTTGCCTTCCCCCTTGGGGGCTTGCCTTTTTTTTTTGCCCGCCCGCGGGGGCTTGCCTTTGCCCGTGGCAGCGTGCCCCGCCCGCCTTGGCTTGCCTTCTCGAGGCAGTCTGCCCACCCCAGGAGGCCCGGGGACTGAACCCGGGGCCTCCCATGTGGTAAACCAGTGCCCTACCAACTGGGCTATACAGCTGGCCCCACAACAAAGTCCTTTATACATTGGCTTTCAATAGTGGAATTCAAACCCATCCCATTCAGTCCCTCTTCTCTTAAGCAAAATTCTCACTCTTGGTCCTCTGATAACTAGACTTCAGTGAATTTATGGGGTTAAAGTAGAAAGGGAATAAGGTATTCTGGAATAAGTTTCTCCTAGAGGAAGACCAAATGCTAGAAGGGAAAGTGGCAACCCGTGGTTTGTCAGCAAATGAGGAGAAAAACTGTAAAGCCAATCCTCAATTTTACTCTGAGTACTATGATTTACCATAACAATGAATGCTCATAGCAATGTTCCTGAATCATTTTTTAAAGTTATACTATTCAGTGACCCCCTTTTTAAAAGTAAAAGAAAATCTATTATTTTAATTTAGAACTATTTCCATCAAAAATGTCTAAAATATATAAACTTAGAGAATTTAAAGATTAAGCTCCAGATACCAATAAAATTTACTCATTTTTAGGAAACTATGGCACTAAGGAAATATTATAATTCTAAATGTAATTTCTATAATATAATAATTATAGAGGATATACTATGTTATATCATTAATATTTGTAATTTATAGCCACATAGATTGAATGAGTCCATAATTCCAATCTTGAGGATTCCACCTAAGATATAAACTCCCCCTACCCATAGCTGGACCAAACTTCCACCCCACAGAAGATAGTTGTTACATGCTTTACACACAAGTTATTCGTTTATGAAGCATCTGAATATAGCTGAAATCAAAAATCAGAATTTTAACCAATCATTCCCTTCTGTCACCGTAAAATTGTTTCTGAATAAACATGGTGATGGCATAATTGCTCTCCAATATCTCAAGTTCATTCTGTATCTTCAAGACTTTTATTTATATATATACTTTTTTTCCACATCACTCGAGATCCACAGTCAAACAGTGCAGTTATCCATTCTACTCTCTATTCTTTAATGATTGTCCTTTATTAAAATATCCTCATCCTCAGATAATTTATATCCATAAACACTTTCTAGGTTTGTATTTGAAACAAAATTCAAAACTTGTAACTAAAGATCCATTTGCTTCAATTTCATTTTGTAAACAAACAAGCTCCTTCTTAAAAGTCTGCCATATAATCATATAGTTACAACTTCCACCTTGCCTACAGTGAGTGACATAATTACAACTTCCAATAGAAGACAATCAGCTCTACAAGCACATTTTTCTTCTTTGCCAATTCTGTAAAGGCAAAGAGCTTATTTGGCAATCAGTGTTCTGACAGGCTATATCTATCTGATAAAGTATAAGGTTAAAACTTGTCATCCTTTACAAAATCCAGGGATTTGTTCTTTGAAAGGTCAAGAAATGTTTGCCCTTTTAAATATGCCTTCATATATAACTATATTGTCACTAGCAAACTCAGTTCTAGAATTATTAAAGAAGACTTGACCAATAAATAAAAGAACGTTAAGATAATATATTATATATTTTTTAAATGTGCATCAAGCAAGGGTAAGAAATAGTTCAATTTCCTCATATATACTCTAGTTCAGTGTTGCTAGACAACAAATTAAAATGATTTTTAGTCTTTCCTTTACAGTAATTCAATGTTTATTATAGGCCTTTAAGTCACTTAGAGTATGATGTGAGTAAGCATACCATAGTGCCTACTTCACTGAAAGTGCTAGATATATTTTTGCTGAATCAAATTGAACAAATTGTGACATACACGTTGATAGATAAACGACAATACAGAGTAGTAACTGGCTAACTAGAGGTCAAATGGTTTGTTAGGGGAAAATAAAGGACATAGAGCTAAATACCAAATGGTGCATGAGGGAGGTTTCACCAAATAAGTTGGCATTTGAGCACATTCATAAAACATTTATTTAGACTAACAGGAATAAAAAAAACTTTGTAAAATATGACTTCAGCTGACTTTGTGTGGAGATTTATTCTCCTTTTCTGCCTTCAAGTTTTTGATTATCATTAACTGCTTTCAAGTTGGTAACATTATTTGGTATTGTTAGAATCATAATTATCATTTTAGCCAAGACATTGTGCAATAAGAGAGTCTAAGAACCAAGATGCGGGCAAGGAAAGGATGCACTTTTTATTTCTACAGGGCCTGTTCACCATTTATACTCAATGCCAAGTACAGATTAGAAGCCAATTTCATCCTATCACTAGCTGCTCAGAACCCTTCAAGGCACTGCGATTGTTCGGATAAAAATCCAAACTCCTGAACAGGGCCCATAGGACACGTGATGAGATGGTTGCCGCCTGCCTCTGCAGCATTTTCACTTACCTTTTCCAGCTTGATAAGCTCCAGAAATAATGACTTTCTTTCTGTGTTTTCTTTTCCTTCAGCCTGCCTAAATCCTCCTTTCAGAATTATCCTAGAGTAGATCCCTGGAGCCAGACTGCCTGGTTGGATACCTGATTCCACCACTTCCTATGCAGAAATGTATAACCATTTATATAAATGCTCTAGGTCTCAACTGACCATTCCTGTAAAATGAGGTGATAACAGTATTGTTCTCATATGATTGTTGTGGGGATTAGATGAGCTAATACACATAAAATTCTTAAACCAGTACCCGGCACATAAATGAGCATTTACAGAGGTTAACGGTCATATTGGTTGTTATTTTCGAAGTAATCAAAAATATTTTTCGACTGAATGAATCTGATTACTAGTTAGAGAGATGGTGTGGCATAGTGAAAAAGGCATGGGTTTTGGAGGTTAAAAAACCTAGATTTGAGTCCTAGATTGTATTTCTCTCTCTCTCACTCTTTCCCCTCTCTCTAATGGACACACATGCATAAGATGTTTAATTATTTCAGAATTTTCAATTAAGAAGTCTCAAATGGGAGAATGGGTATAGCTCAGTGGTTGAGCACCTACTACCCATGTACGGAGTCCCGGGTTTAATCCCTGGTACCTCCTAAAAAAAAAAGTTTCAAATGAATACATTTCAGAGCATAAAGCAGCCAGCTAGACTATTTTATTTATGTGAAACAGCTCTGATATATCCTGTACTGTGCAGCCTTCCATGAATTGTACGCCTTCCCTATGCTTCTGCTGCACAGTCATGACCTACTTTATACATGCACAATGCCTTACTCTTCTCACGTCACACTCCACCCACTCCAATCTGGCTTCTAGCCAGACCTCTCCACCAACACTGGTATTACTAAAATCATCAAGAGTTCCAAATTGCTGAATCCAAAAGATTCACATATCCCATTCTCATTGTACAAGTCCTCCCAGTCTTCCATCCTCTGGGCTTCTCTCTTCTCACCAAAATGTGTTCTTCCTCTATGCCACCTCTTCTTCAAGAAAGGTACTAGCATCCATTTAGTTGCTCATTCCGCAAATCTAGGAGCCATGCTCGGTTCTTCAGCATTCCCTATACATCCTCCCGTACTAAATCATTTAATGACTCCTCTAAATTCTACCTCCAAACTATTTCTCTAATCCAATCCTTCTCTCTCTCTCTTTCCCTTCATTTTCACAATCACTCTGGTTCAAGATGAAATTATGCCTCACTAGGACAACTCAAGTAACCTTCTATCCTTGAACTCTTCTATCCTTGAACTTTTATCTTTCAACTTTTTCTACCTATTCTCCCCACTACAGCCAGAGTTATATTTAAGAACTAAAATTAAATCACATCTCTAAAAATATTTTAAACCTTTCAAAATCTTCCTATCACCCTTAGAAAATAAAATTGATATAACTTACCTTGCCCTAGAGGTCCCAGTTATGATTAAATACCATCAAGCTCTCCAAACATATTTCTCCATTTTTACCCAACCAACTATATTGGTCTTCTTTAGGTTCCTCAAACATGCCAGTCTTTTCGATGCAGTACTTTCACATTTGTTGTTACTTCTATTTGGAATAACCTTCTCATCCTTCAAGTCTTGGTATAATTGTTACCTTTTGAGGCAGATTGTACTTTACAAAGATGGTGGTCACCACAATATATCCCAATACACATGCTTTCACAATAAGACTTTGACATTCTGCCCATCAAGAGATGGGGTCTATGTTCTTTCCCCTTGATCTTAGATGGGTTTATGACTACAGTGTAAGTGATGTTATGTGACTTCTGATCATAAAAAATAGTAAAGCGTCCACCTAGTTCCCTGAGACCACTAACTTTCAGAACCCAGCCTCTATGCTGTGAAGAAACCCACATGGAGAGAAACCGAGTCCTGGGCCACAACTCTGGCTGAACTCTCAGCTGATTGCCCACTTGTTAGTGGAACCTCCAGCCCTTAGGGCCATTCCAGGAACAGAGATGGTTCATCCTTGCCAAGCCAAACCAAAATAAAGTTTGTGAGCAAAATAAATAATTGTGATTATTTTAAGCTACTAAATTATGGAGTGGCTGATATATAGCAAGAAAGATAATCACAGTCTGTAACTATTTATTTGTTCCTTTTCAACTTGTAGTCTGTCTCACAAGTCTATAAATTTCATGAGGACAAGGAGCATATCTATTTTTTCACCACTGTATACAAGCATATGGACCAGCACATGTTAATTTACACATGCCCTGAAATATTTGATAAGTGAATAAACACATATATTGCAGTCATCTGACTACATGACTGTCTCCCCTAGCATTTTGTGAGGTCTTGAAGTCAGTGACAAGATTGTTTAAATCTTTAAATTCACTGTATTTTGTTAAGAGAACACAGCATGTCCTGAATAAATGTTTTATAAATTAATACATAGATGAATCTAGACAAATAAAATTTTATGATAACTTTATAAACTTTGATGATAAATAATATTCTAATGACTCATCTACAATGATAGTTGGTTAAAGGACTATCTCCCGAGAATTTAAGAATAAAGCCAATGATCTAGATTAGGAACAGGCAAACTTTTTCTGTAAAGGATCATATGCTAAATAACTTTGGCTTTGCAGATCATATAGTGTCTGTCACAACTACTTGACTCTGCCATTATACCACAAATGGAGCCATAGAAAGGACATAAATGAATGAACAAGGCTGTGCTTCAACAAAACTTTATTTAAAGAAACAGGTGGTTGTCAGATTTGGCCTACAGGCCTAGTTTGCCAACTGCTGGTGCAGATTTTGTTTTATATAATAACAACAAGTAATTGGCTTGTATTTCTGTTTAAGTTACTTGAATATTTATTCATTTTCTTTAGTAAAATATATTTGTTATACTCTGCGTATCAAAAGCAAAATTGCAAAGAAACATTTTCACACCCTCATTTTAAACGAAGCCAAAGGGTTCATATGGCAGTGATTTGCTTTCAGTTTCCATTTATACAATGTAATACAGGCTTTAGTTTGGGACAGAGCAATCCTTTTCTGAGGGTTAATAAAATGTGTGCTCCTCATCACACCATTTTCTATTCTGGAATTTTTTTAGCTGATACTTTCTTTGCATTCATGAAATAACTATGACATTACACATTTTTAAAATTATTCTTTTCATTTTTCTCCTCAAAATATCTACATCATTTCTAAATATTCACAGAACATTTGCAAGTTTCCTTTGAGATCATTAAAATACTGATGAAATTAGCCGCAATATTTCAAATTGAGCTTTTGAAAAAGCCTTTCATTTAAATTTAATAAGACAACTATTACTTTACTACCTAAAAATAAAATCCCATCCATGGTTGCTAAGAAATAGTAATGGATTGCATTTAGTTATCTTGGATGAGTTAACATAAATGAAATATAATGACATATTTGTTTTTCTACAGTAGGTTTGAAATAATGGTCACTTATTTAAATTATAGACACATTTAGAAATAAATGGTAATTCTTACAATAGTAAGAGTGGGTTGCCCTTTTTCTTTCTGTTTTGAACATGCTTTTATACATTGGCTAATATTAAATCAACTTATTTTTAAAAATCTATTTATAAGATCCTTATGAAGTAAAGATTAAGGGTAATGTTGACTTGGCAGACAACTGTTCCTATATGATTATGGCTGTGCATATAAAGGCTATGTTTGTAAGCTCTCTCTCAAGTACACAAACACTTGAATGTGAAACATAAATGGGTAAACCCAGGGAGAAAAAATAGCCAATTTATTTGATATTTCACAGAAAAAAAAATGCAACTTTATTCTTTGATAAAATAGTTTTGGTAGCTGCTGTGAAATGGAAATGGTGACCTGAGGCAATATAGAGTAAATTATTTTACTTCTGCACAATTGTTCTAAAATATCGTCTAATCAATAGTTGCTATGTATTGTAGATAAACATCATCCTCAGTGTGCGTTTTCAAAAGAAAGTATAAATTGCCTAAATACTTTCAAACAAATGGCATTTGCATATTTTTCACCTGAATTATCTGCATTAATCATTTATATTTACTGAATTAATCAAATACTTGCTAAGTCCCCCCTTTCACTTTACCCAGAGCGACAAGCACAAAAAACTTAATTTAGTAATGGTTATTCAGGAGCCCCGTGTGTGTGTTTGTGTGTGTGTGTGTGTGTGTGTGTGTCTATGTTAGACTAAGCAGCACAGTGTGACCCAACACTTTGTGGAAGTGAAATAAGGGTCAGTTAAAATAGTGGCAACTTCTGGAGATCAGAATGTGGCTTTGAGGGAAAGAAACTAAAAAATTTACTTACTAATAGGTTCAGGAAGAAATCAAGGGTGGAATGGGACATTGCTGACCATATAATTTATCATCCAAACTGAGTCACTTCTGAAAATGAAAGAGGACTGTTAGCAATTACGTCAAGACAACAGAAATAAAATGAGACTGTCCTACACAAAACAAGATGTAAGGTCACCCTGGGATCATTTCACCACAAGGAGATAGAAAGTCAAGATCAGGATAAGAATAAGTTACAGAAAGCATGACCCTTTCTCCAAAGCTGTCTGGTAACAGAGTTCTAAATGGTTTTCTTTAGTGATGAATGTGAAGGGGGATGCCAGTCTATAGTGAGGTTGCCAGATAAAATACAGGATTTCAGTTCAATTTGAATTTCAGATAAACAACAAATAATATATTTAATATAATTATGCCCTATGCAATATTTGTGAGATACTTATTTTTTTAAATAAAATAGTGTTTTAAAAAGTAGTGTCTATCTGAAGTTCAGATTTAATTAGGAGTCCCATATTTTTCTTTGCTAAATTTGTTAACCCTGGTGGGGGCCCAAAGTTGTTGCTCCTAGATAAATTTCCATGCATGCAGAGATCACTAAGTGGGGCCTATGGAGTTCTAGCCTCAAGATTCCTTCTAAGAGCTATATGTTTTTTTAAAAAAACTGGTTTAATCCCTGGTTTAAACAGGAAAGTCCCTCTGAATTGTTTAGCTTAAGACTCAGAGTCCACAATGCTGGCCAAAACATAAGTGTAAAGTAAATGCCTTGAAAATGACTCAGTGACAGTCTTTTCTGCTAACAGGATTATTTGGGAAAAGGATAGTCTGTAAGTAAGTAGTCTGAATGCTTGAGAGAAAACTCAGAAGAGAGCCCAGGCAAGAGGCAGTGCGAACTAAAGTTATGTTCTGATGAGCCAAATGACTCAGAATGAGTTCCCAAGTTCCCTCAAGCAGTAAGAACCCAAAAAGCAGGTCTCATGACTGGATCAGAGACAAAGCTCAAGGCTATGTCAGGACTGTGTAAAACAGAGTGGAGAAGATTCAGCATCCAGGAGAAAATAAACACAGGTTAGGAGTGAGCAGTGAGGGAACAGGCAGACCAAGATGATGTCTTTGACTAGACTCAGAATACCAGTAGTTTACTTTTATCAATCACTGCGTGAAAGATGCATTAATCTTTCTGATTGGCTTTTATTTACCTTCCATCTACTATATTGTGGCTGGATTTTTTAAAAAGGAGTAGCCTCCCATCCATCTTCCCCATGGGACTTAAGCCCCCTCTCAATTAGAGGTGAAGTGGGCATCACCATCCCAGAATCCTCAGGATTGGGGAATCAACGATGGACTAGAGTAGACTTAGAGTTGTCCTACTGTACACTTGTTGTGATCTTAGCAATGGAAGAACTTTTATGATAGATGTGGAGGCAGTGGCCACTGGAGGTTCTGAGAGGAGGGAGAGGGAAAAATAGGTGTAATTTGGGCGCATTTTTGGGACTTGGGGATTATCCTGAATGACATTGTAATGACAGATACAAGCCATTGTATATCTTGTAATAACTTGCAAAAATGTGCGGGAGAGAGTGTAAACTGCAATGTAAACTATAATCATCACTTAATGGCAATGCTCCAAATTGTGGCAAATGTACCTCACTAATGAAAGATGTTGGTGATGTGGGAAAATGTGGGTGGGCTAGGGAGTGGGGCATATGGGAACCCCCTATATTTTTTGTGTAACATTTATGTAATGTAAGTTTCTTTTAAAAAAAATAAAAATAAAAAGTATATTAAATAAATAAAAGGAGTAGCCAACTATAATAGTAATAGTAATAATAATGATGATAATAATAATAGCAGCTATAGTTCACATGTATCTAGCTCTTATGGTAAACCTACAATAAAGTAAGCTGCTTTCTTGGCTTATTCAATTATCACAACCCTACAACTAAGTAATATTTTTATTTTAATATACCTGACAATAAATTACCTTGAAGGTTTTTAGGCAAGATCTTATACCAAGGTAAAGATGAAAATGCAAAAGATAAATTAGATTACCTGGAGTCACACTAGCTAGGTTAGAATTTCCCCTAGCTTCCCTGCTTTCTAGCCATATAACCATGGGCAAGTTGCTTAACTAGTTTGTGACCCAATCATAACTTTTGTTCCAGATGTGGTTCTTTACTGGAATATATCAGCAAGATATCTGTCACTTAGCATGTGGTTGTTAATGTGGCAAATAATTTTTTCCTGTTGTACAGCAAAGGGAGGATTAGAATCTATGTATCTTTACATGCAGAGATAGCAGTGGACATTCACAGAAATGCCTCAGGTCTATGTTAACTCTTCTGTTCTTTGTCTTAATATTCTCTTTAAGAACTTGATTGTCTTTTAATTCCACAAACTATGCACACTATATTGACACCATTGCGAATAAAACTGTCCCTAAAAAGACACATGCATGCTTAAGGGTAGAAAATAAACCTCACAAATCTTCAATAGTCTACCACATCAGTTAAGATTAGAAGGTCAATGGTCTGGGGCATACCAGGATGTTCCATTTAATGGACAGCATAAGTTAATGTATTCAAGCCTCCTGCCACTCAGAAAGGGACATAGAGCTATGTTGGCCTCTTTGAATTTTGGAGACAGCATTACTTTAGATGTTGCAGTGACTACTCTTCCAACTATTCATATGGTACATTGGGAGTCGACAAAATTCAAGTGAGGGCTGCTTGATAGAAGGCTCTACAGCAGATCCAGGCCTGAACAAGCTTCTCTTGTTCAGAACAAAAATCCCAGTGAACGCAATAGTACTAGAGTTCTTCTTAGTATATAAGGATGCCATGTAGAAAGTCTATAAAGAAAATAAAAATCTTCTCTGTGGGCAGAGCTGTAAGCAGGACACTCAGATATCCATTTCACATGGAAAGAGAGGTTGTCTATGTAGGAATGTGCACTAAATCCTGGGCAGTGGTGAATTGTTTGATCAGTTTACCAGAGCCTTAAAAAGTAAGACTGAAGCATTATAGAAAAAAAGTGCTAAGGAAGATACACACAATTGGATTGAGCATAAAATAAGCAGAGCTTTGTGTTTCATGTTAATGTCATCCAGAAAGAATCCACCACAGCAGGTCTCTCCTTAGCAAAGAGAACATGATGGCTTCTCCTGTGGTACAGTCAAAGTTTATCCTCTCTGTTCAGCCACTTCAGTGTTTGAACATTGACTAATGAACAGAGGGACCATGGTGGCAGAGGCGGAAGCTATGCATGAGCCCAACCAGATAGAATCCTCCTCATAAAGCCTTGTCTACCTATTGCCACTGCCTGACCTTCCAACAAGAGACAATTAAGCTGAGCCCATGGTAAGGCACCATTTTGGGAGAGAATCTGGCATCATCCCCTTGGCAAGTTGATTTCATAGGCCTTCTTCAACTTCAGTGCAGATATTGGAATCAATATGAACTATGAATACAGATTTTATTTTCCTGCCCACAGAGATAGAAGCATGTCACATCTTACAGAGAAGGAAACCAGGCCATATACTATGCTTCACTTTTGACCTACAAAAAAGCCTTTATAATTCAAAGCTATGAACTCATTAAAAACCTCATTTATACTACTAATGCCTGAAGAGTTGTCTCTTATACAAGAAGGAAACTTTATTTAAAAACTAGGAAGGTTAAAGTGATTGACTTTAACTAAGGAACTACAAAATGACAAAGCTGATATTGGGAATAGTATTCTGGCCCTTGTAATAAAAAAGAAAAGAACAAAACAAAGACAAAAAACAACAATAACAAAAGCCCAAGAGGAGTTGGCCCTGATCTTGGATCTCTGAGGGCAGGGATAAAAGGGAGGGGCATGCACAGATGCTTGTGGTGAAATAAATATCTTCCTGTATTTGTTCATGGGGTATCTGTTTCAGGAAGTGAAATCCATGTGCCAAGAATCAAAGCCTACATTAGATTATCTATTAATAAGGAACCTGTTTTGGTCAGCCACAGGCGTGCCTTTTGAAATATACCAAAGATTGGTTGGTCTTTATAAAGGGTATTTATTTGGGGTAGAAGCTTACAGTTACCAGGCCACAAAGCATAAATTTCTTCCCATACCAAAGTCCACGTGTTGGAAGAAGATGGCTGCCGACGTCTCCAGGGTTCAGGCTTCCGGGATCCTCTGTTCC